>LPNX010904494.1:61382-143228 GCA_001517045.1 Pseudotsuga menziesii
ATGGAGACTTCACAGTATCCAACAAATATTCCCTTATTTCTGGAAGGGTCCAACTTGGTTCTCTTTTCTTTTGGAATGTGAATATGTCACATGCCCCGATTTTGCAAAAACAATTTTATATTATTTGAGGAACAATATGTTAAATTTTATGCTAAGTTGTAACTGATGACCCAGTGGGGTCAAGGATATTTAATGTAAATTCTGAATATTTTATTTATAAATAAATAAATGAGGAGACAACAGCTTAAGAGAGCTGTTAAAAGAGTGTTTACTGGTCAAATCGGTGGAGGAGACTGGGTGGAGAGCAAATTGACATGTGGCAGCATCCTCAAACCATTTCCAACTGTTGCAGGTGGCAACCTCCCTACATTTGTGGTCATGATTCCCCAATAAAGTGGAATTAGAGCAGGTGGCTCAATTAATGAAAACTGACCCAAAAGACCTAGGCATCTTTATAAAAATTCCCATTGAAAAGAGCTGAGGCTGCTCATTATGGGGAAGTGCTCATTCAGGTTGAATGAATGTACTTCAGAGAAATTCAATGGAAGCAAAATCTGGAAAGTGTTTGAGGGGATAACTGCTGATTGATCTAGTTGCAGCTTTTAAGCTGAAGATCATACTGCTGAGAGCAGAGTGTTTTACTGAGGTATTGAACTAGTCAGTTGACAGAGGGTTCTACTGTTTGCATTCTCCACCATTTCTCAGCCAAGAGGACCAGGAACAGGCTGGGGGGTCCTGAGGAAGCGTTGTTTGAGTGCTCTCCAGGAGATTGGTAGGGAGGAATGACCTCCTAAAGCTGTTGTCATCTTGTCCTCAACAGGTTCTAAGTTATTTTATTTTATTGTTTTAGTTAAATAAATATTAGTTTAATTGCTATATGAATGATAGAAGTTCAGTGTTTGTGAAAATTTAGATTTAGTATTCTTATTAGATTGTTATAGAAATGAAATTAGTTTAGAGATTAGTGAATTAGAATGAAAATAAATTTCTAAACTGTGTTTTTTCACATCTGGAAACCAGGTTGTACTCTAGCACAGTTAGAATGCTTTAAGTAGATGAAAGATTCTTAAGAGAATGAAAATAGTAGATAGGATTTTGTATCTGTAGATAGCAGAGTAAATTTATTTCCATTTTTCAAATATGATGAAAAACAGTGTTATGGTTTATTTGTGTTTACTGTTTTTACTTTGTGTAACTAAACAAAAATGCAGGAAAATAATTAGTAAACTACACTAAAGTTACAATAATAGTATACTGATAAAAATAAAAGTTTATAGAAAATAACAGCGAAGTATATAAACAAGTTATTAACCACACAGTCTATCTATTAAACTATTTACTAAATCTTAAAAATTTACTTAATAAAAACCAGATTAGGGTTATATTTATAAACCCTGTAATTTAAGAAAAATAAACAGAGTTACAGAGTTAACCTTCTATTTTTTTTAGCAAAGTTAACCTTTTATTCTTTACAGAACTCTGAAGAATTCTAAGTTACATAATAGTAAATAAACACAAATGTAAATATAAGCATTAAATAAAATAATACTAAGAATTTCATATTCAGAAACTAATTACATTTAATAAACAGGCTTATAACCTGTGCAAGGAAACCTGAGGGTCGAAACCCTAACAAGTAATTTATCCATTTATAAATTAATTTATTTAAGTTTTAACCATTTACATTAATAACTGTGTAAACAAACTTAACAAGAAAATTACAACCTAGGCTTTGGACTGTTTACAGTCTTTTACTTAAAGTAAACATCATTTATAAACAATAAATTAAACACCAAAATTTATAGGTTAACAAAATCATACCAACAACGAGACAGAGCTTCAAGATTGACGAAGTCTTTCTTAAAATAAACCAACTGTATTACATTGTCGGGCCGTAAGGCTAAAACCTAACAAAATATATATCACGGCTCAAGGCCGACATTACCCAGCATAACAATAAGGGTTTGTAAATAAAAACTGGAAAACAACTTGTTAAAACCTCTTAACTAACGAAGAAACTAAACAGGCTCACAAGCACTGTGTTTTCCTTCTTTAACCCTCATTGCAAGTAGGGCAAAAACCCATGTTTGAAATCAGGGCTTACCGGTTGGGGCCACAAGTCCAAGGAAGCCGACAGTCGTATTCTTTCCACTGAAGTTTGAAGCTATTTTAGTTTCCTGTAAAGAGCACATTTACAGTGCGTTAGAACGATGCACGGTTCTAAGTTTAAAACCCTAAACTGTATTAATAACTTAACAAAGAATTTTATCATGTTAAAGGACTGAGTGGTCTTTACTTGTAAGCAAGAAGAGGATTCAAGCAACGAAGAAGCTGTCACCAGCTTTACCAATTTGCATAGAGGAGAATCAAACCCTATGCCGACCTAGAGTGGAGATAGAGTGGAGACAGTGTCAATGAGCTTAAGCTTCACAACGCCATGACAAGCCACGAGAAGAATAGAACTGAAACTATGGATAGGCCAAGAGCCAAACACATAAACAAGTAACCACTCACACAGTAAGAATCACAACTACAAAGTTCTGGAACCTAAGATTGAGTAATGAAACCTCACAGCAACAAACATGAGCCACGAAGTAAGTAAGACAAAGGAACAACCTCTAATGGCCGCCAAGACAATCACACAGAGCAGCCTGCAGGCGAGCAAAACCCTCGAAGTAAAAATGACAGGTGAATAGGGTTTTACAGCTGTTCAAGTCACCAATGCATGGACGAGAACAGACCACGTGGTCTCCAAATCTTTTAACCTTTCATGGGTCAAATCTATAGTCAATATGCGTTCCAAATTATTCATTTCGTTATTACAATGATCAACAAATCAACTATGTAATCAACGGTGGAAGGTATTTATATATATTCACTAATTACAACATAAAACTATTTCATTGTAATCGCTGGTGTCGAGGTTTGTGTTAATTATTAACAATGATATATAACGTTGACCATAGAGTAAGGTTGTCGAGACCTTGCCATTGGATCGATCCCAAAGTTGACTATACAATAAACATTTCCAAATAACAATTTGTTTATTCACTTTGCAAAACGATTTTAATATATTTATATATTATATGCAGCTCAAACTAGACTATTGGCAATTGATGGTTAAGGTTAGTTTTTATTGCTAACAACTAATATTTGTCATTTGACTATAGAGTAAGGTGTATTAAACCTTGTCAAATAAACAAACATGAGGCTCGACTTGGGTGTAAGCTTTTACAAATAATATTTTTTATACTCAACTTACCAATGATAATAATAATGAATCATATCTTTATTGTTTATGTTTACTTGGTTCTAGCATAGTACACGAATCTTGGTCATAATGTGTCACTTAATATAGACCTTAGATTAGAAGTTCTAGGTAGTAAATCTACCATAGTAGTTATTATAAACTACAACTTATTATAAGTGAGACAACATGATAATAGTAATTTTACTATGAAGTAAACCATGCAGAAGGTTTATAATTATAGGAATAACATTGATAATGTAGTTACCTATGATTTAGACTTTATACAAGTGAAGGTAGGTAGTATCCCATCTTAAAATGATGTATCTAGTTACAAGAACCAAACTTATAATGTTATGGAAATTTCCAGGTAGTAAGATCTCTACATGATGCAAGTAACAATTAGATTGGTACATTATAAAATATTAGGGTATTGTATGTTGTTACAATAATACCTGCAGCATGGCGATAATGTAAGTACTGAAGTTTATAACTTGATGATGAGCATATTTACATACAAGCAATAGGTTGATAAATTCCATGACTAGTAAGAAAAAGACAAAATAAAAACAAGAACTTTATTGGAAATCTTTACCATCGAGATTGGTAGGAGTACTTTCATGAATAAAAGACAATACAGTTTAACATAACATTAGCATTATAAGCATGACGAAGAACATGAGCTCTAAGCTCACAGTAAGTATCTTTTGTTTCGCTAAGTATGATAAAGATAACGATCTTTATTTTTAAACTTTGAATACTGTCTTAGAGACAAAAACTATAGAAGACAAATTACTTTATCTCATCAGAGAATAAACAGTTTATTACTAGCATATTAACATGCAAACAGAAATACTTCTTGCTACCTTATGAATTAAATTCCTACTTGAACGATCGTTACCTGTTGAACCTATAAGAACCAGCAGTCCATTTGCGTTAGCATAACGCTAAGTATGCCCAAGTTTTCAAAGATAGATTTCACCTACTTGCCAAAAAGTAACATTATCAGTAAGGCTAAAAGAAATATGGATGCAGGTCATTCTTATGGAAATGAAAGTTGTATTAGTAATTATGTTATGAAACTAATTAATATTAACTGTTAAACTGTTTCATTTTCTGCTAACCGCTAGCAGTTAGTAAACTACGTTATTAGACAATTTATGTTATCTTAAAAAATTTAAATTTTTATGAAATTTTGGGGTTTTGACATGTGGTTTCAGAGCACAAGGTTCAAACACTAGGCCTTGATGAAGCTCAACTTGCTTACATGAAACATTAAATTTTAAATCCTTTTGCTAATGTTGTTTTCTTTTAATGTTATTCAACAGAGAAATTTGTTTATGAGTTTAACAACGGGTATGGAAAGACTGGAGGAGATGACCATTGGAGATTCAGTGAGGACTATGCCCAGAATCAATGCAGCCTTGGAGAATCGACAAGCAGACTATCAAACTTCCATGGTGGAACTAGAAGGTAAGATAAACCAAACACCTATAGCTATTTTAATTGATCCAGGAGCTAGTTTAAGTTATATTTCACTTGATTTGGTAGAAAAATGTAAATTGCCTGTTGAAAAGTTTGTAAATTCTTGGTTAGTTCAGTTAGCTACTGGTGCAAAGAGGAAGGTAACTATTTTTGTAAAGAATTGTGCAATAGTTATGAATCAATTTTAAACTTTTGTAAAGCTTAATGTACTACCTTTGGGTTCTTATGACATACTAATCGATATGGATTGGTTAGAACAACATAGGGTGATCTTAAACTGCTATGATAAAACCTTTACTTGTATAAATAATGATGGAAAATCAATAAGTGTAAAGGGGATCCCTAGAAAAACAACCATAAGACAGATTTCTGCTCTATAGCTTAAGAGAGTTGTTAGGAAGGGTTGTAAGGCTTATGCAGTAACATTAACTAATGAGGAAAATCTAAATAATACAAATAAATTAAAATTGGAGGATATACCAGTTTTAAAAGAGTATGCAGATGTATTTCTGGAAGAGATTCCAGAACTGCCTCCGAAAAGGGAACTAGATTTTACCATTGAGCTGATACCGAGTGCAGTACCCAGCTCAAAGGCCCCTTATCAGATGAACATACTTGAACTTAATGAACTTAAGTCGCAATTAAAAGAACTTATTGACAAGAAGTATATTCGACCCAGTGTGTCTCCCTGGGGGGGCACCTGTCATCTTCGTTAAGAAAAATGACGGAACTCTACGACTTTGCATAGACTACCATCAGTTGAATAAGATGACTATTAAAAATAGATACCCATTGCCTCGCATAGATGATTTGTTTGATCAACTACGTGGAGCCACGGTGTTTTTGAAAATTGATTTAAGGTCTAGATATCACCAAGTTAGGATTAAAGACAAAGACATCTTTAAAACAGCTTTTAGGTCTCGATATGGCCGTTACAAGTTTGTCGTCATGCCATTTGGGCTTACTAACGCCCTAGTTGTTTTCATGTGTTTAATGAATAATGTAATGCATAAATATCTGGATAATTTTGTGGTCGTGTTTATCGACGACATATTAATCTATTCAAAACCTGAAGAAGAACATAAGGAATATTTAAAAATTGTTTTGCAAGAGTTACGAGATCGTCAACCCTTTGCAAAGTTTAGTAAATGCGATTTCTTCAAGGATAAAATCCAGTACTTAGGTCATGTGGTGACTATGGACGAAAATTCGGTGGATCCGAAAAGATAAAGGTGATTGAAGATTGGCTAGTTCGTAAAGATGTAACTGATGTTTGATCCTTCATGGGAATTACCGGATGTTAATTGAAGGGTTTTTGAGAATCGCAAATCCGATAACCTCCTTGCAGAAAAAGGGAAAGAAATTTGACTAGAATCAGAAGTGCAAGGAGAGTTTTAAAAAGTTAAAAACTTTATTAACCAGCGCACCTATTTTAAGGATAGCTGATCCAAATAAAGATTTTGTAGTGTGTACTGACACCTGCAATGATGGTTTAGGTGGAGTATTGACTCAAGAAGGGCATGTTATCACTTATGAATCTAGGAAATTAAAGATTCATGAAAAGAATTATGCAACTTATGATTTGGAATTAGTTGGTATCATACATGCTCTAAAGATGTGGCGTCATCATTTAATTGGAAGAAAATTTATTCTAATGACAGATAATAAAGGACTAAAATATCTGTTAGATCAACCTAACCTAAATGCTAGACAGGATAGGTGGCTAGCTTTTCTAAGTGAGTATGATTTCAATTCAGCACATTAAAGGGAAATAAAATAAAGTTGTTGATGCATTAAGTAGAAATGCAAGGCTGAGCTTTACAACAATTATCAGCACTTATACAACAGATCTGGATGAACAGCTTAAAGCAAGGTTAGAACAAGATGAAATTTACCAAAATTTACAAGCAAAAATGAAAGAAAATCCAACAGGAAGTTTAAGTAAAGGGTACAGCTTGAATGAAAAAGGATTTTTACTGTATAAAGACAAAATGTATGTACCTAATGTACCTAAAGTTAAGTTATTAATTTTAGATGAAATCCATAAAACTCCATACTCAGGCCATCGAGGTTATTAGAAGACTATAACTATGTTAAGAAAATAATATTTTTGGCCAAACATGAAGACTGAACTGGCAGAATATATCGCTAGGTGTTTTGAATGTCAGCAAGTAAAAACTAAACATCAACACCCAGCTGGATTACTTCAGCCATTGCCCATTCCTAGCTGGAAATGGGAGATAATTAGTCTTGATTTTGTTACTGGACTGCCTACAAATCAGAACTTAAATGATTCTATAATGGTAGTGGTCGATAAATTAAGTAAAACCACCCATTTTATACCTGTAAAAACTACGTATAAAGCTGCAAACATAGCTGATATCTTTTTAAAGCAAATTTTTCGACTGCATGGGATATCGAAAGTTATAATCTCAGATCGAGACCCTAAATTTACAGGTAACTTTTGGAAATCTTTGTTTAAAGGATTAAATACTACACTAAATTTTAGTACTTCGTTCCATCCTCAAACTGATGGACAGACTGAAGGAGTAAACCAAGTATTGGAAGATTTACAAAGAATGTATGTAAAGGATCAGCCAGGTAAATGGAAGGATTATTTGCATCTGGTAGAATTTGCTTCAACTAGATGTAGTCCTTTCGAAATCTTGTATGGAAGAAAGTGTAACACTCCTATATCTTGGAGTAATCCGGTGGATAGATTAGTATTAGGTCTTGAATTATTGAAAGAAATGGAAGAAATTGTAAAGCAGGTACAAGGTAATCTGAAAATTGCGCAAGATCGACAGAAAAGTCAAGCAAACCTTAAAAGAACTCCAAAGGAGTTTCAGGTAGGTGAACATGTGTTCATCAAGGTGAGACCCAAAAAGAGTTCTCTGAGGTTGGGTAGTTGTGCCAAACTAGCACCTCGTTACTGTGGTCCTTTTGAAATACTGTCCAGGATTGGACAGGTAGCCTATCAGCTAGCATTACCACTGAATTTAAGAGTTCATAATGTTTTTCACATTTCTGTATTAAAGAAATATGTTCATGATGCTACTCATATTGTTAACTGGAATGATGTACAGGTGGAACCAAAAGGAGATTTTCTGGTGGAACCGGACTGTATCGTCGAGCAGAAGGAGATCACACTTCAGAACCGCACCATTGGTCAGGTGAAGGTGCAATGGAAGCACCTTAGTACAGAGGAAGCCACCTGGGAATTGGAAAGTCATATGTGAGATGCATATCAAATTCTGTTCCAGGGGAATTCTGAGGATGAAGAATAAATAACATTGAGGTCGATGTTATAATTTATTGGGGTGTGTATGTCACATGCCCCAATTTTATATTATTTGAGGAAAAATATGTTAAATTTTATGCTAAGTTGTAATTGATGACCCAGTGGGGTCAAGGATATTTAATGTAAATTCTGAATATTTTATTTATAAATAAATAAATGAGGAGACAACAGCTTAGGAGAGCTGCTAAAAGAGTGTTTATTGGTAAAATTGGTGGAGGAGACTGGGTGGAGAGCAAACTGACATGTGGCAGCATCCTCAAACCACTTCCAACTATTGCAGGTGGAAACCTCCCTACATTTGTGGTCATGATTCCCCAAGAAAGTGTAATTAGAGCAGGTGGCTCAATTAATGAAAACTGACCCAAAAGACCTAGGCATCTTTATAAAAATTCCCATTAAAGAGAGCTGAGGCTGCTCATTATGGGAAAGTGCTCATTCAGGTTGAATGAATGTACTTTAGAGAAATTCAATGGAAGGGAAATCTGGAAAGTGTTTGAGGGGATAATTGTTGATTGATCTAGTTGCAGCTTTTCAGCTGAAGATCATACTGCTGAGAGCAGAGTGTTTTACTAAGGTATTGAACTATTCAGTTGATAGAGGGTTCTACTGTTTGCATTCTCCACCAGTTCTCAACCAAGAATACCAAGAACAGGCTCAGGGGTCCTGTGGAAGCGTTGTTTGAGTGCTCTCCAGGAGATTGGTAGGGAGGAATGGCCTCCTAAAGTTGTTGTCATCTTGTCCTCAATAGGTTCTAAGTTACTTTATTTTACTGTTTTAGTTAAATAAATATTAGTTTAACTGCTATATGAATGATAGAAGTTCAGTGTTTGTGAAAATTTAGATTTAGTATTCTTATTAGATTGTTATAGAAATGAAATTAGTTTAGAGATTAGTGAATTAGAATGAAAATAAATTTCTAAGCTGTGTTTTTCCACACCTGGAAACCAGGTCGTACTCTAGCACAGTTAGAATGCTTTAAGTAGATGAAAGATTCTTAAGAGAATGAAAATAGTAGATAGGATTTTGTATCTGTAGATAGCAGAGTGAATTTATTTCCATTTTTTAAATATTATGAAAAACAATGTTATGGTTTATTTGTGTTTACTGTTTTTACTTAGTGTAACTAAACAAAAATGCAGGAAAAGAATTAGTAAACTACACTAAAGTTACAGTTACAAATAAAAGTTTATAGAAAATAACAGCTAAGTATATAAACAAGTTATTAACCACACAGTATATCTATTAAACTATTTACTAAATCTTAAACTCTTACTTAATAAAAACTAGATTAGGGTTATATTTATAAACCCTTTAATTTATGAAAAATAGACAGAGTTACAGAGTTAACCTTCTATTTTTTTTTACAGAGTTAACCTTTTATTCTTTACAGAACTCTGAAGAATTCTAAGTTACAGAATAGTAAATAAAAACAAATGTAAATATAAGCATTAAATAAAATAATACTAAGAATTTCATATTCAGAAACTAATTACATTTAATAAACATGCTTATAACCTATGCAAGGAAACCTGACAATCGAAACCCTAACAAGTAATTTATCCATTTATAAATTAATTTATTTAAGTTTTAACCATTTACATTAATAACTGTGTAAACAAACTTAACAAGAAAATTACAACCCAGGCTTTGGACTGTTTACAGTCTTTTACTTAAAGTAAACATCATTTATAAACAGTAAATTAAACACAAAAATTTACAGGTTAACGAAATCATAACAACAACGAGACAGAGCTTCAAGATTGATGAAGTCTTTCTTAAATTAAAAACCAACTATATTACATTGTCGGGTCGTAAGGCTAAAACCTAACAAAATACATATCACGGCTCAAGGCCGACATTACCCAGCATAACAGCAAGGGTTTGTAAATAAAAACTAGAAAAAAACTTGTTAAAACCTCTTAACTAAAGAAGAAACCGAACAAGCTCACAAGCACTGTGTTTTCCTTCTTTAACCCTCATTACAAGTAGGGCAAAACCCATGTTTGAAACCAAGGCTTACCGGTTGGGGCCACGAGTCCAAGGAAGCCGACAGTCGTATTCTTTCCACTGAAGTTTGAATCTATTTTAGTTTCCTGTAAAGAGCACATTTACAGAGTGTTAGAATGATGCACAGTTCTAAGTTTAAAACCCTAAACTGTATTAATAACTTAACAAAGAATTTTATCATGTGAAAGGACTAAGTGGTATTTACGTGTAAGTAAGAAGAGGATTCGAGCAACGAAGAAGTTGTCACTAACTTTACCAATTTGCACACAGGAGAATCAGCCCCTACGCCGACCTGGAGTGGAGATAGTGTCAACGAGCTTAAGCTTCACAACGCCGTGACAAGCCACGAGAAGAACAGAACTGAAACTATGGACAGGCCGAGAGCCAAACACATAAACAAGTAACCAATCATGCAGGAAGACTCACAACCACGAAGTTCTGGAACCTAAGATTGAGTAATGAAACCTCACAGCAACGAACATGAGCCATGGAGCAAGCAAGATAGAGGAACAACCTCTAATGGCCACCAAGACAATCACACAGAGCAGCCCGCATGCCAGCAAAACCCTCGGAGTAAAAATGACAGGTAAATAGGGTTTTACAACCTTTTAAGTCACCAATGCATGGACGAGAACAGACCACATGCTCTCCAAATATTTTAACCACGCATGGGTCTAGTCTATGGTCAATCTGTGTTCCAAATTATTCATTTCGCTATTGCAATGATCAACAAATCAACTATGTAATCAACTGTGGTAGGTATTTATATATATTCACTGATTACAACATAAAACTATATCATTGTATTTGCTGGTGTCGCGGTTTGTGTTAATTATTAACAATGATATATAACGTTGACCATAGAGTAAGGATGTCGAGACCTTGTCATTGGATCGATCCCAAAGTCGACTATACAATAAACATTTCCAAATAACAATTTCTTTATTCACTTTGCAAAACGATTTTAATATATTTATATATTATATGCAGCTCAAACTAGACTATTGGTAATTGATGGTTAAGGTTAGTTTTTATAGCTAACAACTAATATTTGTCATTTGACTATAGAGTAAGGTGTATTAAACCTTGTCAAATAAACAAACATGATGCTCGACTTGGGTGTAAGCGTTTACAAATAATATTTTGTATGCTCAACTTACCAATGATAATAATAATGAATCCTATCTTTATTGTTTATGTTTACTTGGTTCTAGCATAGTATAGGAATCTTGGTCATAATGTTTCAGTTGCTATAGACCTTAGATTAGAAGTTCTAGGTAGTAAATCTACCATAGTAGTTATTATAAACTACAACTTATTATAAGTGAGTAAACATGATAATAGTAATATTACTATGAAGTAATCCATGCACAAGGTTTATAATTATAGGAATAACACTGATAATGTAGTTACCTATGATTTAGACTTTATGCAAGTGAAGGTAGGTAGTATCCCATCTTAAAGTGATGTATCTAGTTACAAGAACCAAACTTATAATGTTATGAAAATTTCCAGGTAGTAAGATCTCTACATGATGCAAGTAACAATTAGATTGGTACATTATAAAATATTAGGGTATTGTATGTTGTTACGATAATACCTGCAGCAAGGCGATAATGTAAGTACTAAAGTTTATAACTTGATGATGAGCATATTTACATACAAGCAACAAGTTGATAAATTCCATGACTAGTAAGAAAAAGACAAAATAGAAACAAGAACTCTATTGGAAATCTTTACCATCGAGATTGATAGGAGTACTTTCATGAATAAAAGACAGTGCAGTTTAACATAACATTAGCATTATAAGCATGGCGAAGAACATGAGCTCTAAGCTCACAGTAAGTATCTTTTGTTTCACTAAGTATGATAAAGATAATGATCTTTATTTTTAAACTTTGAATACTGTCTTAGAAACAAGAACTATAGAAGACAAATTACTTTACCTCATCAGAGCTTGCTTGGATATAAACAATTTATTACTAGCATATTAACATGCAAACATAAATACTTCTTGCTACCTTATGAATTAAACTCCTACTTGATCGATCGTTACCTGTTGAACCTGTAAGAACCAACAGTCCATCTGCGTTAGCATAACGCTAAGTAAGCCCAAGTTTTCAAAGATAGATTTCACCTACTTGCCAAAAAGTAACATTATCAGTAAGGCTAAAAGAAATATGGATGCAGGTCATTCTTATGGAAATTAAAGTTGTATTAGTAATTGTGTTATGAAACTAATTAATATTAACTGTTAAACTGTTTCATTTTCCGCTAACCGCTAGCAGTTAGTAAACTACATTATAAGACATTTTATGTTGTCTTAAAAATTTTAAATTTTTATGAAATTTTGGGGTTTTGATAGAATATATACTAGACAACCAAATATTTTGAGATGGCTTACTTCAGGCTTCTTTCTATGAATGTTTCTTCAGGAGTCTTAAATCCAAGGGAAATATGAGATAATCTATTATGTACATAAACAGTTGCTCTTGCTGCTTCATCCCATAGATGCATGGGAAGATCTTGATCATGTATCATTGCCTTCACTGCTTCCATAATGGTCATGTTCTTTCTTTCTGCAACACCATTCTATTGAGGATTGTAGGGAGTGGTTAGTTCCCTCTTAGTTCTGACTTATTTACAAAAGGCTCCAATTCTTTTAAGTATATTCTCAACCATTGTCTGTTATGAGTGTCTTGATTCTTCTTTTTGACTGATTCTCTATCAAGGCTTTGAATTCCTTGAATTTTCCAAACACCTCATCCTTTGTTTTCAAGAAATATATGCAATATTTTCTTGAATAGTCATCAATAATGTACCATAATATTCAAAACCACTCAAAGATGTGGAGGGCATATACATCTGAATGAATTAGTTCCAACATACCTTTAGTCTTTGTTTCACTCTTCAGAAATGTAACACCCTGGTTTTGACCCCAGGGTATTGAATTGCACATGATGTAAATATTTTTATTTGATCATGGTGTGGAGCTCAAGGCAAATGCCTCACCATGGATTTAGTTTCTTATGTATCGGTGATTAAAATCAATATCGATGGTTTATGTGCTAGCCAGACACAATATGTTTTGAGACATCATGTAAAATGCAAATTAATAAAAATACCACAACTAGCGATGCGCCGCAATGTTAAAGAGATGGGGGCATGATTTCACAAGGAATAGGGAGGGAAAACATTCAAACCCTTGAGCCAACAGGGTAAAGCCAAATGTCAAAGGGAAAACCCATAAAGTTGTTGAATACCCATTGTCTTTTGTGCCCAATCATCTATAAATTGGTCAGGGAAGTTAATGCATGGGGATGGGAAGAGTATGGAAATTAAATTCGAATTTGGGAAGCCCCACATTTTTGGAAAATGTGTTTTTGACTTCTTGGGAAAGTAAATGCTTGGAAATGCATGCCCAAGCCATTATTCACCCATGTCTTTCATTCCTCACCCATTTTCATTCACGTTTGGGGATCTCTCACGCAGCTGAAGCTTGCTTAGCTCCCTCTTTCATGTTTTTTGCAGTTTTCCCATTTTTCTCTATGGCTGGGAAGTCATTTTTGTGTTGTTGTGTGCATGTGCAGCAAGGATTCACATTTTGGGGGTTTTAAGAGGCTGTATTGTCTCCCTCGCACAACTGAGATTGTTGGGCATTTTCCCCTCATGATTTTCCTATTGTTTCTTCATTTCTCCATGCCCATAATTCATTTTCTGTGTTGTTGAGTGAATGTGCAACAAAGATCCACGTTTTGGGGTTTTGGAAGAGGTCGTTTTTGCCCATGCGAAGTCCGTATACGTTTTCTGAACTCGAAGGCATGAACAGGGGGGTTGTAGAGGTCATTTTTTCCTCGGTGAAGCCATTAAACGTTTCCTAAAACGACTTGCTCACCTAGGTCATTTTTCCCCAATTACCATTTCCCATTTTGGTTTCCAGGACGTTTTTGTCCATACCCAGAACTTGTATTTGGCTGTGAAGTTCATCCTGGTGTTGGATGGTTGACAGTGTTTAGGGGTGATTGTTGGCTTGGATGAGTAAGTCCAAGGAACCTGCATGTTATTGGCTTGTTGACTTCGCAGTCTGTGAAACCCAACTGTGTGTTGGCTTGATTGTGGATGTATGGACTTGCTGTGTGTAAGTTTGGTGTTCCCTTATTCCTTGTGGGAATCATGCCCAACTTGAGGGTGGAAGTGGTGCTGAGAGATTGATGAGCACACTGGCCTATGGTTGGGTGGAACGTTGCAGCGACATAGTTGGTTGCGAGACAACTCTTTTTCAAGATAAGTATTTTTGTATGTTTAATCTCTGTAATGTATTTAATTGATAATTTATCATGAATATGTTGAATGGTTGAACATGATGAATGTTGCTTGTTTTATGAATTATGAACATGATGAATGCTTTGAATAAAATGTATTTGTTTCCACTGTAGATTGCATGCGTTATGCTTCTGTGTATGTTTTTATTTTTAAAGTATTTTTTTGTTTATGTCTATGGGGCTCGTTTCTTCACTTAAACGATAGCAACAATGCCGTAGTCGTGTCCTCTCGGACGGGAGGGGACGTGACAAGAAATGTATTATTGATATTATTTCCTCTTGCACATCCTTTGCAGTTGATGTGAGAAAGCCTCCTATGCCATAGTTCACTTGGGCTAGTGATCTCACAAACAAGGGTTGTTTCCAAATGTCCCTTGAGTTTATATAATCCTCCTTCTTCTTCACCAATGACAACTACATCTTCAATTGATTTTCTTTGGGCCACATAAGTACTTGTCCGTCTATAAATGCAACCATATATCCTTTCTTCTGTAAAGCTGAGATAGAAAGTAATTTCTTCTTCAAACCTGGTACATATAAGAATTCCTTCATCCTCATGGGAGTTCCAGAATCAAGCTTATAGCTTGCTTCACCAATACCTTTGATAGGATATTGATAGTCATCTCCTAAAGATACTTTCAGAGGAGAGTTATTCTCTTCAATTCTTAACAGAGTTTTCTTATGTCCTGTCATGTGATTTGAAGCACCACTATCAATAAGCCATGTATCTTCTCTAGGTATGACACACCCAAAGAGCGCATAGAATAATACATAATCTTCTGCATCCTCTTCTTTTGTTAGTTTTCTTTGAGGTCCTCCTTCGTCTTCTTCTTCATCTTCAGCTAGGTGTGCATGATTTCTTTTGTTGTTCTTCTTGTATTCTTATTTCTTCAATGGACAATTTCTAGTAGAATCCTATCTTGTGAAAACTGAAACTTTGAAACATGGAGTAGTCTTTCCTTTGACCGTTTCCTCTTGTCCTTTGGAAATTATTAGGAGGTCAGGATTCCTTGTTGCTTTCCTTCTTGAAGTTAGATTGCCTTCTTCCTCTTTTAGTATGGGTGGCTAGTGATTGATCGTCTTCTTTAAGTAGAGCTTCTTTATTGGCTACTCTAGCCTCCTCTTGGATGCAGTCTTCCCATACAATGTCAAACTTCATGCTTTCCTTTCTGGCACACATAGTTTGGATGAAATAATCCCAAGGTCTGGTGAGACCATTGAGAGCAGTCATTACTAGTTCATCTTCATTAAGGGATTCTACAATGGCTTCTAGTTGCTCCTTGAACTGGGAGACCCTTGTGAATTAGCCTTGAATGGATTCTCCTTTGCTCATATTGGTACTTTTCAATTGAGCTCTCAAATTCATCTTTCTGTTGATGTTCCATCCTTCATACATTCTGGATAGGGCATCCTACATTTCCTTAGGATTCTCTTTGGATGACACTTGAAGAATCAAGTGATATTTGATAGAACCAACAATGATCCTCATAACCTTGATTAGGTCCTTCTTGTGTTTCTCCTTCTCTTCATATTCTTCCAATTTTGTAACTTCTTATTTGATATGTTTATCAAAATCATTTTCTCTAAGAATGAGCCCAAGCCTATATTTCCATGCTCATAATTTTTCTATGCCTTCTAGCTTGTCTGCAAGCTTAGTACTTGGGGCCATGTTATCCAGGAGGTCACTAAAACATGAAATTTCTCAAAATGCAAAACTGAGGCTTACCAGGAGATGCACTTGACTGAGGCAAGTTGATTGGTACACTTGATTTATGGAGATTCCAAGTCTTCGCCTTTCAAAATTGACTTGTGAGATTCTGATTTGCAGTTTCTGCATTTTTAGGGTTCTCTAGTTTTTTGCAGTTTTCTAGTCCAAAGCCAAACTAGGGTTTGACTTTCCTAGAGATCTACCCTCTCAAAAATTTTGATCCAAGGCTCGATAGATGCACTCTAGGGAGGTAAAACTTTCTATGCAATCAGATCTTCAAAATTTTGACTTTGACATAAACCCTAATTTCTGGAGAGAGAGATCACCTTGTGAAAGTCGTTCTATTCAGGCTAGCTCTGATACCATGTTAAGATTCCATATGCTTAACTATATATCATTAATATTCAATTCAATTTCACAACAATAGAATATGCAAGATAATTGAAAGAAACACAATCAAAATATAGACACAGATTTATCTTGGGAAACCCTCATGGGGAAGAAAACCCAATAAAGCTTCCTCTATATAGATGTATGAAAAGTACAAAGATAAAACCCCAAACAAGTGCTCTTCCTCCTTAAAGATCTCTCTCTCTCTCTCTCTCCTATGCGCTATACACAAGTAAGTGTGCGTGTTCAAATGAGGAACACGTGTCCTCTATTTATACTCTTTCTTACACTAGAAATTTTCCCTAACAAGTCAGCCCCAACAAACTTACTGGGCTGACTTCACTTAGGAAGTCACAAAACAATATCATATTATATTCAGAAAGGTTCTATTGACCCAACTTACAATTGAGATTTTACCTCATGACTTTACAATGACCAAATACAATAATAACATCCCGACGGAGGAATAAAACATCTCCCATAGGTTACATTAGTAAAATACATTTAGATGATTCTTTGAAGTCACAATATTTCAACATGAGGGAGGCAGTCTAGTAGGTCGTTTCTTCACCTGAGAGCTATTTTCATAGTGGCAGCAATTTCCTATTTTTACATAGGACTATCTAGACATGGGAATGGACTACCTGGGATATCCGAAGATGCCTCGACCTCCAGGATAGGTCTGGGGACCTGATGGTATGTATACATGACTCTATGTGGTTTCAGTCATATATAGTTTACTAGCATAGTGGTAGCTATATCATGTGTGTGATAGATATTGATGGCATACTGTGTGCATGTGCAGACGTGGGACCAAACACTCCAATGTGGTACAAGCAACGTAGGGGCATGGTGGAGGGGTTAGATCCACCTGCTTACGGGCAGAGAAGGCGGCATAGTGCTACAATGGACTCACTGCGTTAGACGTGGAGCAGCTATTGGAGGGGGTCACCGACTCATGGTAAAAATGATGTAAAACAAGAAAGAAAGATTATGATACAAGGGTATGCATGGTGAGCACCCCAGGCATAGAACCTCTTGAGGTAGAGCCCATTGGGGGATTCTTCAATAGGCGGCTGTTAGAGTCAGCAAGGAGATATTCCTCCTTTTCGAGACATTAATGGATGACATAAGGGCCATACCACATAGATTCGAACTTCCCTTTTCTAGTCTTATCATGTGCTCGATCGTAAACGAGGAATAGGTCCCCCTCGCTAAAGGTTCATAGGTTGACGTGGGAGTCAAAGCGGGACTTCGACCGACTCTTTGTCACTTCAATCATTTAGAGAGAAGCACGACAGTCCTCATTGGTTTGTTCAAGCATAAGTAGGCATTTTTCTAATGATGAAGTATTAGGTAGAAGCACGACGATAAGGCGAAGCGACGGAATCTAGCATTTAATGGGAAGAACTGATTCCACACCATGGACCAAGTGAAATGGGGTAAAACCGGTGGTGGTTTTAGTCGATGTTTGGTAGGCCCATAGGGTGGAAAAGAGCAAGTGGTTCCCATTGGACTTGTGTTTGTCCACCATTCATTAGACATGGTTTTGAGCATCTTATTGGCAAACTCAACTTGGCCATTAACCCGAGGGTAATAAGCAGAGGAATACTAGTGTTCAAACTTCAACATGGCAGAGAGCTCTGTCCAAATACCATCATCAAAATGAGAACCGTGGTTTGAGACTAACTGTTGGGGGACAGTGAAATGACCGATAATGTGGTTAAAATAGAAATGTGTCGCAATATCAGCCTTACAATTGAAAGTAGGCATGGCTTCGACTCATTTGGTAAAGTAATCAATAACCACAATGGTGTATTTATGGTCGTTGACTACAGGAGGGTTACAGGTCATGAATTTAGTTGCCCATTTGCAGAAGGGACCATCTGTGACGACAAGATGTAGCGGCGCAAGAGGTGTCCTTACCTTTGGGGAAACGATATGGAAATTACGATAGTGTTTAATTGCATGGATGCAATCAACAAATATGGTGGGACATAAATAACCAGTGTCAAAACCACAAATTTTCATAAAAATTTAAAATTTTGAAAATACATAAAATGCTGAGAATGCAGTCTGCTAACAGCTAACAGTTATCTATAAAAGAATTGGTTACCAGATTAGTTAATACATAATCTTAATTAAGTAACTTAGCATTCTACTTTTGATGCAAGGTTAGGTTTATTTTGTGCAATAATTTAACTTTTAGTTTGCTGATGAGTTTTTAATTTGTGGCAAGTAGGTGGAACTGTCTTGGATTCTGGGGCTTACTTAGCTTTTAAGCTAACGCAGAAAGCTTACTGTCCTTACAGGTTTACAGGTATGAATGATCGAGTAACTCCTTTTAATTCCATAAAGCATTCAGCTATATTTCTATTTGCAAAATAAAAAGCTTGGTAAATAAGCTGTTACAAATCAATATGCTTTTATGAGGTAAAATAAGTAGTTTGTTTCTTTCCATTATTTTTGTCAATGATATAAATATAGAAGAGTTTCTTTCTTAAGAGTAAATAGCGACAATAATTATTCTCCTTAGTTCACAACTTGTGATCTTTGTCGTAAGTTAATTTCACCTATAGTGCATGACCTGTAATGCTGTAAAGATTGTTTTAACAGTAATAAACATTATCAATTTATAATAATAGTATAAGCAATTGCTTGTTATTCATCTTCTGTAATTAAGATTGTTGCTTATAAGGTTCTAAACATTATAGTAAAATACAAAGTCCTAATGACTTAGGGTCTAGTGGAATGGTTCCGCTCCAGTTTCTTATAATACTTCTTTTGGATTAAGCCTCTGACCACAATACTTAACTTATGTCAATTCTTCAAGAAAGATTGATTTATTACCTTATGTAAGTACTAGACAATTCTAAAATATTATGTTACTAATTAGAAACATAGAGAAGCTAAAGTACTTGTCATGGTTGGTAAATATCCAAATGTCATTAATCTTTGTTGATTTGAGCTATGTAAAGGATTCAAAGCCATCATCCGAGTATTTACCACCCACTGATCTATAATTGTCTATGATACTCAATGATACACACATAAATTATCTTGTTTATAATGTATTCATGTTTAACAGTAATTCTGGTTATAAACAGATAAGGTTTATGATGTTCATAATCATTTTTTTTTAAACTATGTTGTATAAAACTATCAAGTCACAATTTAAACGTTAGTGGCAATAAGATTAGCTATACAAGTCTATTATGAATACTTTGGTAATATCGTAGTTTGGCTAGGTGATGAGATAGCCTTTTTAATTTGTATCTTCCAAGTATTATGAGATTTACTTTATAAATCTAGTTTCGATAGCTCAAGGCTTATCAACGTTTGTAACTATACTATTTATGCTATGATTAAATGGATTTTCCATTAGTGAAGAACTAAATCTTTTATGCATAACTATACTTTGGGCAAACATATCGATTATGATATTGTATCAATTTAATGATTAACAAAAATCTTAATGTGAACAAATATATAGTTATGAAGTTCATAAACTAAAGTTCCAAGCACAAAATACTTTGGGTAAGATTAAAGGTTACGAGACTCGTTGATTTCATGGTCAACCAAAAGCTTGATATAAATTAACGTTGAATTATAAAGTTTATTTTATAATTTGCAATGGGTAATGGATGTGGCGTTAGACCACTCCAACGATGATATTATGGGTATGGTTGTGTATAAAAATAAGGCTTTGAAATCGCCTCATTCCAAACCATACAACGACTATATTATAGCTTGGCAAATGATTTAAAGGTTCATCGTTTAAGTCATACAACCGTAGGTTGACTCCATGATAGTGTGGAACCTTTCTAAATGATTGCAATACTATATGATTGAGCCAAGATTATGTTTGAATAATTGGAATTCGATTGCATGTAGGAACTATATGATTTACCCACTGCATGGTTGAAATATTTGCGTGAACACGTGGTTCTTTCTCGGCCAAGTGTTGGGAAAATATAAGGGTTTACGAACCCTACCCTTTGTCATTCTTCCCCGTGGATTTTGGGCCTTTAGGATGCTCTGCAACTCCTCCATGGCCGCCATGTTTACTCTACTGTGAATGATAAAGAGCTCTGCCTCCTATTTTTCCATATTCTGTCCATCTTCCTCGTCCTCGAAACCTTGCTTGCATTGTGAGTTTATCCTATAATAAAATTTGTTGAGAGCCGTGACTTTACTTATGACTTGGCCTGTGAGTAGTGTTTTGGGTCCGTTCCTCCACGGCATGCCTGTTGGGTTTGTTTTAAAGGGTTGTGAGTTTTATCCTGGCAATAATTTGTTAAGAACCATGACTTAACTTACGGCCTGGTCTGTCACAGGGTTTGTGAGAGCGTGTTCTTATGCTTCGCTTATGACAACTTTGAGCTCTACTGTCCACTTCTTGCTTGGCCGTTGCTCCCTTCTCCTTGTTGCTGCTAGCAGTGGTTTGTGCACTTGTCAGACCCGTCTCTGTCACAAGAGAGATGAAGGTTTGGCTCTTCGTTTTGCTGGTGGTGGCACTCCTGTTTCTCGGTGGCTACATTACCTTTGCTCCCAGGTAATAAAAATTCTTTTAACAGTTCTTAAAACTTGTTCTTAGCTCAGTTGTGATATAATGCAATAATATTAATGTTGTGGGTTATCTTGCAGGTGACAGTTACATCTCTCTTCGCAGCTAGTGCAAATGCATGGGGTCGGCTTCCTGCTTATGGGTAAGCCCTGGTCAACCCATGGCAATCCATGCTTGTTTAGTTATTAGGGAACAATTCGGTTGGTCATGGCCTGCACGTGACCCTTTGTGGTTTAATGTTTCTCGGTTGCTTGTTTTAGTTTTTACTAAACCCTTGCGGTTAGCAGGGTTTTCTGGCTTATGCCATGACTTGTAAATTTGGTTTTTACTAGTTTTGTGTACAGTTATGTAAAGAAAAGTATGCGGCCTGTCAAGCCATCCTCTGTTTAACTTTAAGTGAAGAGATGTATTTGTCTTGAGCTCGGACTCAGTTATTTTGATGCTCTAAATGTAATTTTGTGCACTAGGGTTTCACACTATTTCGACTGTGTAAAGATATTTTTACTGTTTAAATTATTTTCCATTAAAAAATATATTATTGAGCCGAGAGGCTCTCTACAGCCCAGTATGGGGGAGATCTTGTAACATTACGTAACGTTAAATAACGTTATGTAACATTACGTAACGTTATTTTTATTAATAAAAAAATAGATTTTTTAATTATAAAACAAAATAAATGTTGGCCAGAAAAACAACTTAATATGGGGGAGATGCTGTAATCTTCTTACCTAACAAAACAATAAAAAAGTAAAAATTTAATTATCCCCCCCAAAAATGTGGATCATAAAAAAAACACAATATGGGGGAGATGTTGTAATGTTCCTACCTAACAAAATAATAAAAAAATAAAAATTGAATTCTTTGCAAAAGAATGTTGGCCTTTTAAACAACCCATGGTTTTATTGTATATGGTTTAGGAGCACCAGGCACATGGTTTTCAAAACCATGTGCAAGGCCTCCTAAAAAAACCCATGGTTTTACTCTACATGGTTTAGGAGGGCCGATATATATAGGACACACCAAAGTTGATAGCTCATTGAGTGTAATACCTAAGAAGAGGTTTGCACCTAGAGAGATTTGATCCCTCTCGGCGCTTGATAGAGCCTAGGATTTGGATCTACGCTGGTTATTATCTATTCTGCTATTTCTTTCTATCATAATAATTGTTTATAAGCTCGGTTATTCGAGCATGGTTAAATTATGTTAGTAGCCAGTGTATAAAATAATTTCTTTAATTAATCTGTAGGTTAGTTTAATAATACATGTTAAATACTTGTTTGTTACAGGTATGTAGTGGTTATACTTTCATTGTTATTTTTTTCTCTGTCCTTATAGGACTGTAATAATATCTTATAGTTGATGTTTCAGAAAACTAAATAATCCAAATCTTTGTATTAGTGCTTATCTGATTATATTGTTATTACTATGAATTACAATGTTTATGTTATAAATTATAATGTTATAATGTTAATACTATAATTTATAATGTTTAATATTATGAGGGTTTCGACCTTGTACATTCTTTCATAATTAATTTCTGTTTAGTTTATTTAAATGAATTTCTTCATATATAAATAATATTTATTAAATATTATTTAACATTGTATTCAGTCTATTTGATAAGTACTTAAATAGGTTTTGTTATTATTTCTTTGTTACATTTTTATAATTGTTGTTCTTAATTTATTTATAATAAGAACTATACTAGAATTACCCTACTAAAAATGTGAACATTTGTAGAAATAGTTAAGCAGTATGAACAATAAAGTAACTCTGTAAAGTGACTTGATTCTTTCTTCACAGAAATACATGAGTATTTATCTAAGTTAAATCTTTTACCTATGTGACAAGTTAGTAGTTTCATTTTGCAGAAATACAGTTCTGAATAAGATAAATAACCTATCTATAGTAATCAACATATTAAAAGAAATAAACCTGCTGTTTGAAAAGTATTATGTATACTTCTTTGCTAGCATTCTTAATACAATAGTCTGGTTTTTAAACCATAACTTAATTAGACATATTAGTATCATTTCCAGAAAAAACATCTATATACAGAAATAAATTATTCCATTGTTCTGAAATACAAAATAACTTTAATCAATCCAGATTTCTATCATATCTTCATCTATCTTAAACACACTACCTGTGCTAGAGTACGGTCTGGTTTATCCAGACGGGGAAAAACACAGGTAGGATTATCTCATTCAATTACAGTTTCAACATTCAACAACTCAAAGCTTATAAATTCTAACAATTCATTACATAACATATAAATCTTACATTATTCATTCATTCTCAGAAATAAACTTTAACACAGCAAATAAAAGACAGTAGAACCTGTTTTTAAAGCTGGATGACAGCAGCGTTGGGAGGTTGTTCCTCCCTACCAACTCCTGGACAGCGCTCAAACAACGTCTTCTCAGGACCCCCAAGCATGTTCTTAGTTTCCTTACCTGGGACTGGGTGGGGCAAGCAACCAAATACTAGTCCAATGACTCAGTACTAACTCTGCACTCAACAACAAGATCCTTCGGCTGAATAGCTGTACTAGATCATTCTCTGCAGTTTACCCCTCAAACACCCTCCAGAAATTCCTTTCCCAATGAAATCCTTGAAGTACATCCACCTGAATGATTCTCTTCTTGGAATGAGCAGCCTCAGCTCTCTTCAATGGGCATTTTTATCAAGATTGCCTAGGTCTTTTTGGGTTAGTTGTCATTAATTGAGCCACCTGCTCTGATCCCACTTTCTTGGGGGATCACGACCCCAGATGTAGGGAGGTTTCCACCTACAACATTGGAAGTGTTTGAGGATGCTGCCACTTGTCTATTTGCTCTCCACCCAGTCTCCTCCACCAACTTGACCAGTAACACTCTTTTAACAACTCTCCCAAGCTGTTGTATCCACTTTTATTTATTTATAATTAAAATATTCATAATTACATTCAACATCCTTGACTCTGCTGAGTCATCAATTACAACTTAGCATAAAATTTAACACAATGTCTTGGAATAAAATCAAATATGATAATATTATTTTTTTGCAAAATTTTGGCATGTGACATACACACCCCCTTAGAATATAACATCGTCCTCGATGTTATTTATTCTTCATCCTCAGAATTCCCCTAGAACATAATTGGATATGCATCTCGCATTTTACTTTCCAATTCCCAGGTGACTTACTCTGGACTAAGGTGCTTCCATTGCACCTTTACATGTCCAATGGTGCGGTTCCGAAGTGTAATATCCATCCTCCCAAGGATACAGTCTGGTTCCACAAGAAAATCCCCTTCTGGTTCCACCTGTACATCATTCCAGTTAACAACATGAGTAGCATCATGAACATATTTCTTTAAAACGGAAATGTGAAAAACATTATGTACTGTTAAATTAGGTGGTAGTGCTAATTGATAAGCTACTTGTCCAATCCTAGACAGAATTTCAAATGGGCCACAGTAACGAGGTGCCAATTTTGCACAACTCCCCAATCTCAGAGAGCTCTTTTTGGGCCTTACCTTAATGAACACATGTTCACATACCTTAAACTCCTTTGGAGTTCTTTTTAAGTCTGCTTGACTTTTCTGCCGATCTTGTGCTACTTTCAGATTTCCCTGCACTTGTTTTACAAATTCTTCCATTTCTTTTAACAGTTTCGGACCTAATACCAATTTATCTACTGGATTACTCCAATAAATAGGAGTATTACATTTCCGTCCATATAAAATTTCAAAAGGACTAAATCCGGCTGATGTCTGATAATTATTATTATAAGCAAATTCTACCAGATGTAAATAATCCTCCCATTTACCTGGCTGATCTTTCACATACATTCTTAATAGATCTTCCAGTACCTGGTTTACCCTTTCAGTTTGTCCGTCTGTTTGAGGATGAAAAGAAGTACTGAAATTTAATGTAGTGTTTAACCCTTTAAACAAAGACTTCCAAAAGTTTCCCGTAAAATTAGGATCTCTATCTGAGATTATGACTTTTGGTACTCCATGCAAGTAGAAAATCTGTTTTAGAAAAATATCAGCTATGTTGGCAGCATTATAAGTAGTTTTAACAGGTATAAAGTGAGTTGCTTTACTTAACTTATCAACTACTACCATGATAGAATCATTCTGATTTTGATTTCTAGGTAGCCCAGTAATAAAATCCAGACTAATTATCTCCCATTTCCAGCTGGGGATGGGTAATGGTTGAAGCAAACCAGCTGGGTGTTCATGTTCAGTTTTTACCTGTTGACATTCCAAACACCTAGCAATATATTCTGGTTCTTTAGTTTTCATATTTGGCCATAAATACTCTTTTCTTAACATGGTTATAGTCTTTTGATAACCTGGATGACCTGAATATGGTGTTTTATGAATTTCATCCATAATTAACAGCTTGACTTTAGGTACGTTAGGTACATACAGTCTATATTTATACAGTAAAAATTCTTTTCCATTTAAACTGTAATCTTTAATTAAGTTTTTTGTTGGGTTTTCTTTAACTTTAGCTTGCAAATTCTGGTAAATTTCATCTTGTTCTAATCCTTCTTTAAGCTGTTCATCTAAGTCTGAAACATAGGTGCTGATAGCTGCTGTAAAATTCAGCCTTGCATTCCTACTTAATGCATCAACAACTTTATTTTCTTTACCCTTTATATGCTGAATTTCGAAATCATACTCGCTTAAGAAAGCTAACCACCTAGCTTGTCTAGCATTTAGATTAGGCTGATCTAAAAGATACCTCAATCCTTTATTATCAGTCATTAAAACAAATTTTCTGCCGATTAGGTGATGTCGCCACATCTTTAAGACGTGTATTATAGCGGCTAGTTCTAGATCATATGTTGCATAATTCTTTTTCGTGAACTTTTAATTTTCTAGACTCATAGGCAATAACATGCCCTTCTTGAGTCAGGACACCACCTAAGCCATCATTACAAGCGTTAGTACATACTACAAATTCTTTATTAGGATCTGTTATTCTTAAAATAGGTGCGCTGGTTAATAAAGTTTTTAACTATTTAAAGCTTTCTTCACACTTCTGATTCCAGTCGAACTTCTTTCCCTTCTTCTGCAAGGAAGTTATCAGATTTGCTATCCTTGAAAAGCCTTCAATGAACCTCCGGTAGTAACCGGTAATGCCCATGAAAGATCGAACATCCATCACATCCTTAGGAATCGGTCAATCTTTGATTTCCCTTATCTTTTTCAGGATCTACGAAAATTCCTTCCTTGGTCACGACGTGACCTAAATACTGAATCTTATCCTTGAAGAAATCACATTTACTAAACTTTGCGAAGAGTTGATGTTCTCGCAACTCTTGCAAAACAATTTTTAGATGTTCTTTATGTTCTTCTTCAGTTTTCGAATAGATTAGAATGTCGTCGATAAATACAACCACAAACTTATCTAAGTACTTATGCATAACATTATTCATTAAACACATCAAGACAACTAGGGCATTAGTAAGCCTGAATGGCATTACGACAAATTCGAAATGACCATATCTAGTTCTGAAAGCCGTCTTAAAGATGTCTTCATCTTTAATCTTTACTTGATGATATCCAGACCTTAAATCTATTTTCGAAAACACCATGGCTCCTCGTAGTTGATCAAATAGATCATCTATGTGGGGCTACGGATATCGATTTTTGATGGTCATCTTGTTTAACTGACGTAATCTATGCAAAGTCGCATAGTTCCGTCCTTCTTCTTGATGAAGATGACAGGTGCCCCCCAGGGAGACACGCTTGGTCGAATATACTTTTTATCAATTAATTCTTTTAATTGAGATTTTAATTCATTAAGTTCGAGTATATTCATTCGATAAGAGGCCTTTGAACTAGGTACTGCACTCGGTACCAGTTCAATGGTGAAATCCAATTCCCTTTTCGGAGGTAATCCCAGAATCTCTTATGGGAATACATCAACATATTCTCTTAAGACTGGTATGTCTTCTAATTTTAACTTATCTGTTATAATTAAACTTTCCTCATCAGTTACTGTTACTGCATAAGCTTTACATCCCTTTCTAATAGCTCTCTTAAGTTGTAAGGCAGAAATCTGTCTTATGGTAGTTTTTCTAGGGATTCCTTTAACACTTACTGATTTTTCATCACTGTTTAAGCATGTGAAAGTTTTATCATAACAGTTTAGAATTACTCTATGTTGTTCTAACCAGTCCATACCAATAAGCAAATCATAAGAACCAAGTGGCAAAATATTAAGTTTAACAACAGTTTCAAATTTATCCATAACTATTGCACACTCTTTAACAAAATAAGTTACTTTTCTTTTAGCACCAGTGGCTAACTGAACTAACCATGAATTCTCAAACTTATCAACAAATAACTTACATTTTTCTACTATATGAGGTGTAATATAACTGAGACTAGCTCCTGGATCAATCAAAATAGTTACAGGGGTATGATTTATCATACCTTCTACTTCCACCATGGAAGTCTGATATTCAGCTTGTCGGTTCTCCAAGGCTGCGTTGATTCTAGGCATGCTCCTTGCTAGTTCCCCAACGGTCATCTCCTCCTGTATGGCATGAATATTGCTAACAGTCTTCTTCCGATTTGGACAAACTGAAGCATAGTGTGGGCCATTACACTCCCAGCACTTGACATGCTCTTTGTGCTCAAATTTCTTGGTAAAGTTTCCATGATTATTCACAAATTCCTTACCTTTAGAATTATTTTGATTGTTGGGTGTATTGCTCTTGTTTCCTTGGAAATTCTTGTTATTAGAATAGTTTTTGGCCTTATTGTTCTTAAAATTTCTGTTAGGTACAAAATCCTTCTTCTTTTGTTCAAACTGATTATTATTTTTCTTATCCTTCTAGTTGGCCAAGCTTTCTTTCTTCCGATTTTGCTCAAAATAGAAGTTAGCCTTTCTCATAGCTTCCTCCAAGGTCTTTGGGTTATCGTATTCAATCCTATCTTTAATATGATAGGGTAGACAGCTAAGGAATCGTTGTACCTTTGGTTTCTCATCTACAAGGTATGGTACATACCTAAGTATACTTAAGAACTTGTTGTTCAGATCCTTCATTGTCATTGATCCTAACTTCAACTGATAAAACTCCTTGGCTCTCTCCTCATAATATTGCTCAGACAAAAATTTCTTTTTGAAATACCTCTTAAAGGTACTCAAGTTTACATTTTTTCTTTTATGCCTTTAACTCTTTTCAAGTCCTGCCACCAAATGCCATCCTTTCCTGAGAGGTTATAAATAGCCATTCTAGCCTTTAACTGGTTAGAATAGTTATATATTTGGAAGTACTTCTTCATCCCAGATAACCAGGATTCTGCTTCCTCCCCCTTCTTAGTCTCTCCATTAAAGGTTGGTGGTTTTATCTTTTTTAATTCCTCGGAAATTTCCTCAGAAGGTTTGTATTTCCTCTTTTTAGTGTACTGATTATCATCACTACTGTCACTAGTAGAATGGTAATTTCGTTGTTCACCAAACAATTCAGAAGACGAACTACTTTCAGTTTTAGTATGTTACATCTTTTTAGATTTACGTTGATGACTGGTATCTTCTAATTCAGTTCTTCTACCCCTAACCTCAGTTTTAAACTTTTCAGTTAGGATCTGATTCAGCTCTTCTTGAGCCCTCAAAATCCTTTCATTTTCTCGTTTTACAGACTCTATTTCAATTTTTAAATCTTTTACAGTTTGTAAAAATTATGAGGAATTGGTAGTTAAATCCTCTGGTATATGATCTCTTGGTAGATTTCCTGTCTCAGTAACTGGAGACTCCTCCTCTATATACTCTTCTAGCCTTTCCATACCTGCCTGTTAAACTTCAGAAAACAATTCTCTGTTGAATAACGTTTAAAATAAAAAACATCAGCATACTAATTTAATTTACCGTTTCATGAAAGCTAGTTGGGACTCATTGAGGCCTAGTGTTTGAACCTTGTGCTCTGATACCACATGTCAAAACCCCAAATTTTCATAAAAAATTAAAATTTTGAAAATACATAAAATGCTGAGAATGCGGTCTGCTAACAGCTAACAATTATCTATAAAAGAATTGGTTAACAGATTAGTTAATACATAATCTTAATTAGGTAACTTAGCATTCTACTTTTGATGCAAGGTTAGGTTTATTTTATGCAATAATTTAACTTTCAGTTTGCTGATGAGTTTTTAATTTGCGGCAAGTAGGTGGAACTGTATTGGATTCTGGGGCTTACTTATCTTTTAAGCTAACGCAGAAAGCTTATTGTCCTTACAGGTTTACAGGTATGAATGATCGAGTAATGCCTTTTAATTCCATAAAGCATTCAACTATATTTCTATTTGCAAAATAAAAAGCTCGGTAAATAAGCTGTTACAAATCAATCTGCTTCTATGAGGTAAAACAAGTAGTTTGTTTCTTTCCATTATTTTTGTCAACAATATAAATATAGAAGAGTTTTAAGAGTAAATAGCGACAGTAATTATTCTCCCTCATTCACAACTTGTGATCTTTGTAGTAAGCTAATTTCACCTATAGTGCATGCCCTGTAATGTTGTAAAGATTGTTTTAATAGTAATAAACATTATCAATTTATAATAATAGTATAAGCAATTGCTTGTTATTCATCTTCTGTAATGAAGGTTGCTGCTTATAAGGTTCTAAACATCATAGTAAAATACAAAGTCCTAATGACTTAGGGTCTAGTGGAATGGTTTCGCTCCAGTTTCTTATAATACTTCTTTTGGATTAAGCCTCTGACCACAATACTTAACTTATGTCAATTCTTCAAGAGAGATTGATTTATTACCTTATGTAAGTACTAGACAGTTCTAAAAGATTATGTTACTAATCAGAAAATAGAGAAGCTAAAGTACTTGTCATGGTTGGTAAATATCCAAATGTCATTAATCTTTGTTGATCTGAGCTATGTAAAGGATTCATAGCCATCATCCGAGTATTTACCACCCACTGATCTATAATTTTCTATGATACGCAACGATACACACATAAATTATCTTGTTTATAATGTATTCATGTTTACCAGTAATTTTGGTTATAAACAGATAAGGTTTATGATGTTCATAATCATTTTTTTAAAACTATGTTGTATAAAACTATCAAGTCACAATTTAAACGTTAGTGGCAATAAGATTAGCTATACAAGTCTATTATGAATACTTTGGTAATATCGTAGTTTGGCTAGGTGATGAGATAGCCTTTTTAATTTGTATCTTCCAAGTATTATGAGATTTACTTTATAAATATAGTTTCGATAGCTCAAGGCTTATCGACGTTTGTAACTATACTATTTATGCCATGACTAAATGGATTTTCCATTAGTGAAGAACTAAATCTTTTATGGATAAATATACTTTGGGCAAACATATCGATTATGATATTGTATCAATTTAATGATTAACAAAAATCTTAATGTGAACAAATATATAGTTATGAAGTTCATAAACTAAAGTTCCAAGCATAAAATACTTTGGGTAAGAATAAAGGTTATGAGACTCATTGATTTCATGGTCAACCAAAAGCTTGATATAAATTAACGTTGAATTATAAAGTTTATTTTATAATTTGCAATGGGTAATGGATGTGGCGTTAGACCACTCCAACGATGATATTATGGGTATGGTTGTGTATAAAAATAAGGCTTTGAAATCGCCTCGTTCCAAATCATACAACGACTATATTATAGCTTGGCAAATGATTTGAAGGTTCATCGTTTAAGTCATACAACCGTAGGTTGACTCCATGATAGTGTGGAACCTTTATAAGTGATTGCAATACTATATGATTGAGCCAAGATTATGTTTGAATAATTGGAATTCAATTGCATGCAGGAACTATACGATTTACCCACTGCATGGTTGAAATATTTGCTTGAACACGTGGTTCTTTCTCGGCCAAGTGTTGGGAAAATATAACTGTTTACGAACCCTACTCTTTGTCATTCTTCCTCATGGATTTTGGGCCTTCGGGCTGCTCTGCAACTCCTCCATGGCCACCATGTTTACCCTACTATGAATGATAAAGAGCTCTGTGTCCTGTTTTGCCATATTCTGTCCATCTTCATCGTCCTCGAAACCTTGCCTGCATTGTGAGTTTATCCTGCAATAAAATTTGTTGAGAGTCGTGACTTTACTTATGACTTGGCCTGTGAGTAGTGTTTTGGGTCCGTTCCTCCACGACCTGCCTGTTGGGTTTGTTTTAAAGGGCTGTGAGTTTTATCCTGGCAATAATTTGTTAAGAACCATGACTTAACTTATGGCCTGGTCTGTCATAGGGTTTGTGAGAGTGTGTTCTTATGCTTCGCTTGTGACAGCTTTTAGCTCTACCGTCCGCTTCTTGCTTGGTCGTTGCTCCCTTCTCCTTACTGCTGCTAGCAGTGGTTTGTGCACTTGTCAAACTCGTCTCTGTCATAAGAGAGATGAAGGTTTGGCTCTTCGTTTCGCTGGTGGCGGCACTCCTGTTTCTCGGTGGCTACATTACCTTTGCTCCTAGGTAATAAAAATTCTTTTAATAGTTCTTAAAACTTGTTCTTAGCTCAGTTGTGATATAATGCAATAATTTTAGCATTGTGGGTTATCTTGCAAGTGACAATTACATCTCTCTTCGCAGCTGGTGCAAATGCATGGGGTCAGCTTCCTGCTTACAAGTAAGCCTTGGTCAACCCATGGCAATCCATGCTTGTTTAGTTATTAGGGAACAGTTTGGTTGGTCGTGGCCTGCACGTGACCCTTCGTGGCTGAGCCGAAGCTACTGCAATGGGGGCACATTGATTATCGGTTTGTACAAAATAGGGGTTTATGCGCGATAGGTCACACAAAAATGGGTCACAGTAGTGACCGGGGTCACTCTGAGATCCTGGACAAGTGCAATCTGGAGTTTTGGTCTAGGTTGCACTTATCAGGGTAGAAGGTGTGACCTAGGTCGTGCTTATCAGGGAAAAAGGTGCTAACTGGTCACAACTTTCTGCTAGATAAGAGTGATCCAGCCGTAAGTGAGGATTTTTTCAGAAAAGTCTACTGAATTGGGCTGAGGGGGTAGGCATTGAGGCAATACTGGTTCAGACCTGCCGTGAGGGGGTCAAATATGTGACAGATGAAGGTACCCAACTATAACAAACTAGTAGAAACACCTGCAAAAACAAAGATCCAAAAGGGATCGAGACAGTGGAGTCTCCAAAACTGTAGTAGGTATTTCTCCCCTACTATGTGCAAAAGCACTTATGCTAGATCAACCACATCACAGGGTAGAGTTCATGGTGCGAAGGATATCTCAACTTCGTCTTGCAATAACAAATGACAACAATAACAATAACAATATATAACTATAACTATATATATATATATATATATATATATATATATATATATATAATAAAAACAATAACACATATACCTTTCAGTAATGTGGGCCACTGTAGCAATCTAAGAAAGTGATCCACCGGCTCCACGGTATGCTTCTCAAGTCGTCTCCACTAACAATTGTCAAAATAGGGGGAACGGATCCAAGTGGGTATGGAGCAAGCTCAACATACATCGTGGGAATGATATGGCAAAGACACGGGAATAATGGTGAAAGGCGAAAAGTTCAGGAATCTAATAAAAAGTGTAGGAATGCGACTAAAAGTGTTTTTGGGGAGACCTTCACAATGTATTTATAGGATGATCCAAGGTTTTCTGACCCATGGTATTTTAATGTGCATGGTATTTGTCCCTGGTTTTTGACCCATTCTCATTTTAGGGTTTTTTTTTCCTTTTTGGAGAGAGTGGGCATAGGTCACAATAAATGCTCAACTCCCCTTAATTTATGGGGGAAGGAATAATAATACTTTGGACCATGTTTTGTGGAATTTTAGTTGTGAAGGTCAAAATGGCGAAAATAATGGTGGGATAATGATGTATAATTATGGTTTGGACCATGGAGAGCTAGGTGAACAATTTTTTGTGTTAACAGTTGGTGCTATTTTAGGCGTTTTCTATGTCCTTTTTTACAATCCTTGCGCAAATTATGGTGTAATTTGCGTCGTGTTTTGCACCTTGTTATGCACCAGGTTTTACATCAGGTTTTGCGCCTAGTTTTGCCCCCATTTTTTGCGCATAGTTTGTACAGATACTCTTGGTGTGTCCCCTTTTACATCCATGTTTGCCTCCACTTTTACGCCCATGTTTTCATCCACTTTTGCATCCTTTTTTACATCCTCTATTGCAACCACTTCTACTTTTTTTTTTGTATCCCTTTTTGCATCCCCTCTTGTGCCAAGTTTTGCATCAAAGTTTACATCATGTTTTGAGTATAGTTTTGCATCTAGTTTTGTTTCACCCACTTTTACATCCATTTATTCTTCCGTTTTTGCACCCACATTTGCATCCATGTTTACATCTTTTTTTCCATCTACTTTTGCATCCACTTTTGTTGCGTCCCAATTAACACCCATTTTTGCATCTAGTTTTCCACTCGGTTTTGCTTCAAATTTTGCATCTACATTTTCATCTTTTTTTGCATGCAAGTTTACATAAGTTATTACATCCCTTTATGCATCCATTTTTGCATCTACTTTTGCATTGGATTTTGCGTTGGGTGTTACGTCTAATTTTGCTTCTAGTTTTGCATCTACTTTTGTTGCATCCAGTTTTGCATCCAATTTTGCAACCAATTTTACATCCATGGTTGCATCCAAATTTGCGTCACTTTTTTCATCATGTTTTGCTTCCACGATTGCGTCATTTTTTGCATCCACTTTTGCATCCCCTTTTGCATCCACTTTTGGTGCATCCCATTATGCACCCACTTTTGTTGCATCCATGTTTGCATCATTTTGTTGCATCCATGTTTTTATCCACTTTTGCATCCAGTTTTGTGCCTAGATGTTGAAGATGACAATGAGGATAATGATTATGATATTGAGGATGACTATGATGATGATGATAATGTTATTGATATTTAGGAGAACGATGAAAATGATGATGATGATAATGACAATGACGACGTTGACGATGATTATGATGGCAATGAAATGAATGATGATGATGGTGATGATAACAATGACAATGCTTATGAATACAAAGAGAATGATGACGTTGATCATCTTAAAAAATAAAGTTGTTATTTCTCATGCATAAATCGTATGTGTCCACCATGACCCTTTTCCACTAATCACATATTTTGGGTAGATGCTATTTATTATGCCAAAGGTAATGATGAATAACTGATGGTGATGATGATGATGATGTCAAGGAAAATGGTGACGATGATGATATGAATGATGATTATGGCGACGATGATGACTATTATGATAATCATGATGACAATGACAATGATGATCATCATCATCATCATTTTCATCATCGCCATCATCAAAAACATCATCATTTTCATTGTCATCTAGTTCATCATCATCAACATTTAAAGCATATGGGATTTGGTTGCCACTTAAATCATGCATAAAAATTGGGATATGGTTACAATTTTAAGCATGCATAACTTATAACTGTCACGTCCCCACCCCTCTACCAGAGAGAGGATGCGACTATGCCACTAGCAACTTGGGCAAACTAGCCCCATTAACATGATATAAAATGGATGAAACTTAAAAACATACATAGATGTATAAAATATGAAATCTACAGCGGAAGCATACACATTTCATTCAATCATTCAGCATGTTCATATTTCATTACTTAACATATACAATTGCAGCGAGAAAATGGACAAGAATACTTATATTGGAAGCAAAGCTCATCTCGCAACCAGCTATGCCGTTGCAACGTTCCACCCAACCATAGGCCATTGTGCTCCTTACTCTCTCAGCATCACTGCCACCCCCGAGTTGGGCATGATTTCCACAAGGAACTAGGGGACACAGACTTACACACAACAAGGCTAAACACCCAATGTCAAGCCAATAACCACATCCAAACACAGTCATCCCACTGACAGATGGATTCTTGGACTTACTCAGCCAAGCCAACACAGGGATGCACTACACAACAAAATGCAAGTTCTGGGTATGAACCAAAATAGTTTTGGCAACAAAATGATTTGCCAAAATGGGGGAAAACAACCCCCTAACAGTAATTTGATTCCCAAGGATGTTTTGTCCCTAACGTGGAAAAAAACGAATCTAAAAAACACCAAAGAGAACGTGGTCTCTCCTCCAAATCGTTGAGCAACACAAAAGCAATTTTTAGATTGGAAAATAGTGGAGAAATGAAACAAAAATTGTTGGGGAAGAGACCCAACCATAGATCATCACAAGAACGAATTCCCATCCTAAGGAAAATGAAGAATCAACTGCCCACATGAGGTAAAACACACATAGCAAACCCAAAAACGTGAATGCCGCACACAGGAAAATCCTAGCCTCTTGAGAGAGCCCCAACGTGGATGAATGATGGTGGGAAAAACACCCAGGAGCCTCCCAACGTGAAGGAGAACACACAACAAGCAAAATCGTGGAGGTAAAATAGCTCCCAGCTTCCACTGTGTGAGGAGATGAAGGACGTGGGTGTATGACGAAATGGGCATGCATTTTGGGTGTTAACTTGCCCCAAAAGTCAAAAACGTTTTTCCCCAAAAATGGGTTTTCCCCAAATTCGAATTTCTGACTTCCATACCTTGCCCATCCCATGCAATAACTACTTCAGCCAATTTCTAGCAGAATTAAATGATTGGTTGAATGAGACAATAAAGGTGGTTGACAGTTTGATGGGTTCTTTCATTGACATTTGGCTTTTCCCTATTGGCCCCAAAGGTTAAATATCCGCCCCCCACCTTATCCTTAGGAAATCATGCCCCCATCTCTTTTAATGTTGCATTGACATAGCTAGTTGTGGGTATTTAATTAAATTGCATATTTACATGATGTCCAAAATTATAATGTGTTGGTTGGAACAAAACACCATTGGCATCGATTTTAATCACCGAAACATAAAACGATAAATCAATGGTGGGGCTTTTGCCTTTAGCTCCACACCATGATTAATTACAATATTTACATCATATATATTTAATGCAAATGGGGTCAAAACCAGGGTGTTACAATAACTATTATTGAGCACATTTTAATCTTGGAGATTGTAGTGAAACTGGGTTTATTTACCTCTGCCAACACTTTCTTATAAGGATGATCATCATCATCATCATTCATGTCATTCTCATTGTCGTTGCCACTATCATTGTCATCATTGTCATCATCGTCATAGTCATTATAATATAATCACATCAACACCATTGTCATCATCATCATCATCATCATCGCCAACATCATCACCATTGTCATCGTCGTCATCATCATCATTGTTATCACCATCATCATTCATCTCATCATCATCACCATTGTCACTGTCATTGTCAACATCATAGTCGTTATTGTCATCATTATCATCAAATCACACCATTGTTAATGTCATCATTTTCATCACCATCATTGTTTATCATTATTATAGCCGTAGTTGTTGTTGGGCATGTGTTATATTCTTTGCATAAAGCCTGCACCAAATTGGCTCTTTTTGGTCCAGTTTTATCCCATGGTATTCAACCCATGTAATATAATTATGGTAAAGGGATTAGAGTTGTAATCATCTCCATCATCATCATCATTGTCATCCTCCTCCTTGTCATCATCATCATTGTCATTGTCATAATCATCGTCATTGTGATCATCATTGTCATTCTCCATGACATTACTAACATTTCCCCATATCCCTTATAATCCTAATAATGAAAAAACTTCCAAGTAGGGGCCAAACTAAGCGCACTTAGGAATTAGAGTAGCATCCCAAATCAATTAAAATTAAATTCTCATCATGCAAGGTTGTCTATGTGCAAAATGAGGCATATTCTATCGAGATTGTGATAAAATGGATGCAAATTGAGTATGCTTTAGCATCCCAAATCAATTACATTTATATTATCCTTGTGCTAGGTTGTCTAAACTAGGCACATTTTATCAGGATAGCATTAAAGTGGATGCAAATTGTGCCCACTTTAGCATCCCAAATCAATTACACTTAAATTCGCCTTGTGCTAGTTTGTCTAGGTGTAAAGATAGGGCAATTTTTTTGGGATGGTGCTAAAGTGGACACAAATAGCATCCACTTTAGCATCCCAAATCAAATACATTTAAATTCTCTTTGTGCTAAGTTGTATAGGTAAAAAAATAGGCTTTATGCATCCACTCTAGCACCAATTATTAGGTCAATTTCAAAATACTAACCCCAAAAAGCATTCTCGGTCGATAGGGTTAAAAGTAACGATGGGATTTATAACTTCATTTAATGAACAACTAATGAAAATGTTGATAATCATGATGACGACGATGATGATAAAGACGATAATAAGGATGGAAATAGTGACATGAATGATGCATATGATGATAATGAGAATGATTAAATGAATGGTGAATATGATGATAATGTCAATACATACATATTTACAATGTATTGGTAATCATAGACCATATGTTTTTAGCTTATACGCTTTACATAAATATATACATGATTACATCACTGGGTAAAAAATGGGATGTTACATTACCCTTGGGAAAACTATTTGCTAAAATATGTCAATCTATATATATCTATTACTGTGCAAGTCAAGTTAGTTATCAAGGTTTAGATACTACACTAAATAAACCAATAATAATAATGCCAAACATCTCTATATATGTGTGTAAAATTGGAATGTGGTTATTATGTAAGCCCTTAGAATATTACCATTCATCTCTATCCATGTATACAAACTTCAACTAGAAGCATGTTTGGGCTCTTTGCATCAAGTCAATTTTAGAATTAGTTAAAATGTTGGTGAAGATAATGTTGATGTTGGTGTTGAAGAAAGACTATTGATTTCTATGTCATCTTGCAATGTCAACTAATCAATGCTAGTGTAAATTAAGAACTTGATAAGCCATGTAAATGCCAACCTTTTTAGTGGTAAGTGCAAATTCCCAATAGTTTTATTGCCTTTGATAAAAATAGATTTATGTTAATTTCTAATATAGTTAAAGGAATCATGCCTCAATATACTTCATCATGTACAACTTGGACTAATGAGGTCATCCTCCTATCTTGATAACATGAAATAAAGGGATATTGTATGCATCATCTATCAACAAATGATGGAATCTATAATAGTTTCTACCAAGTAAATATGATTGAAGTATATTGCAAGTAAAGTCATAGCTCAAGAATAGGAAATTCAACATGAACACATGATGCATGCTAATATATGGTGTAGTCTTATGGAAAAATGCATCATCATCTATTGTTTTGATAATTACATGTAAACCATATCAAACAGGTTTAATATTTTGATGATAATTTTTAAACCTTTTATTCTAATAACATAACCAAATTATGTAGTGATGGCTTAAACTTATCAATTAAACTACTAAATTTATTGTATAAACTTATTTACCTAATCCTATTCAAAAAATGCGATACTATAAAAAATCAAAGGTGCCCCGAAAAAACAATGTTAAGGAAACTTAAGGTGGATAATTGAGACATATTTGAATGCGAATAAAAAAACTTGTAAAAAAATCTTGTAATATATTAAATTAAACATACTATGTTGGAGAATGTAGTTAAAACATTTATTTAACTATTGTTTTGAGTTAAAAAGTTTGTGGGACTTCCAAGTTTAATATAAGCATGCTGTAAATGGATTTCCAAAATCACTCATTAATCTTAAGTTCCATTATAAAACATGAATCCAATTTAGGCTTGATGTTTAGGGAAGGAGACCCCTTCTGAAAGGGTTTCCCATCATAAATTTGAAACCCTAAAAGATTCCTCAACTCTATATACACTTTTCTTCTTTTTTAACTTTAAAGAATATATATAAAGAAGATGAAGTGACTTCCAAGAATAGGGACGTAACATAATAATATAAAGTCTTTTACTTACCATTCATTCACCACATGAAAATAAAAGTGGGAGTATATTAAAATTTATAAGGTTTGTATTTTTAAGAGAAAAAGAATGGGTATGGGTATGACAAACTCGCCTTTAAATCCTTCGTTGGCATTAGTGTGAAGTTAGTTTAAGTTACTTGAAGGTTTACTACTAGGCTTTTACATTAGTTATTATGATCTGTATTTGTGTTTGCAAAGTATTATAAAGATAGTTTTATATTATCTTATTTTTTTATATAAAATTGTTTGTGCAATACTATTCTAAACTTAGTAATGTCTAATTTTTACTTTATTATTATTATTGAAGTTGAAATTATTAAATCACATTTAGTCATAAAAAACAAAACATTTTCTTAAGCATTGTTGAGCAAAATCTCCTCTTATTAGTGTCGTGTAACAAATGACACTTCATGGAAGGGACCACATCACAAGTTTGAGAAAAATATTGTTGAGATAAAAGATATTGGAATACGCAACCTTCCATACTAAAAAATTGAAAGCCTTTATTATCAATTTTCCTAGTGTTGCTAAAAAGGTTAAGACATAATAAGATTAATAGAGATACAATTGGACTCTAGTGTTAGCTTACATAATCAAACACAATCAAGAATTACTTGTATGTTTAAAAAGATCAACAGTGTGATGTAATCAGTTAATTTAGCCATATTGCACACATATGTTAACTATCACTTTAAATTTTAATGGTTGGTTTCTTTAATGGAAATGTATAACAAATGTTAGGATGTTTTAGTGTTAGGATATTTAGACACTTAGGAGTTAGTTAAGATCAACTTGTGTAATATATCCATTAAGTAAAAGTGTGTTTCTTTAGTATGCATTAGTATGCATTTGTAAATATTCTAATCCGACGGTCACGATATGTTCTAGACATAGAGTGATCCGATGGTTCAACTTCTCTTAGATCATACCTACCATTGATCTGTGGCTTAACACTCGATTGGTCTATGATCTATATTTAAAGAGCATAGAGTGTCATTGGCTAGTTGATCGATTATGAGAAGCTCATGTAACTTTCTTTCTTTTGCATAATAAATTGCTCCAAGTAGCTATTTTGCTGGGGCTGTGGACTGTTTCCCTCTCGAGGGTTTTAACCACGTGAAAAACATCGGTGTGTTGATCTGTGATCTAATTGTGTGAAGCGGTTACTAAAGGTGTTCGGTCTTTTGGGAGTATCCTGTGTACTTGAACATGGTATCAGAGCATTTATGAAGAGCTGCTTTCGGTTTTGATCAAGATCTGGAACCGGTGTTGGCGAAACTTTGAAAGGGTTTCTGGTTCTGGATTTTCTGTGCATTTTTTGCTAGTGGGAGTTGTTCCATTGCGTCCGAATCGTTGTTTCCATTAGGAAATGGTTTTCATTTCACCGAAAACCATTTCTGTTTCCTCCAGAAAAACCCATTTCAACAAATCTAAAGGTATAATGTTACAGTGACAGATTTGTTTTTTGTAAATCTCTCATATTTTATCAGTTTATTATTAGATCTTTTTTGTTTTAATTTCGGACTGTTGCCTTCCCTGACTGCGTATGCTCTTTGCCGTGCACCTTGCGCGATCGCGACGAATCAGAAACAGTAAGGGAAAGTTTTTTTTTCTTGTCTTCTGAGCTACGTATGCTCTTTGCCATGCACCTTGTGCGATCATGGCAAATCAGAAACAACGAGAAAACTTGAAAACGTAGACTTTCTGGGTAAGCTAACCAAGATCTACCCCCATTGTGTGGATTTTTTTTTTTTGTTTTTTTTTTTGCGATTTGCAGGAAAAGAAAGCAAACACGGAGAATGAGAAATAAGAGTTTAAAAAAAAAAAAGTCTCATTCCTCTTTCCATTATTTTACGTACCTTTTAAACTTAGCTCACTTGGTCCAAAGTTGCTTTATTACATAATAGGTCTCGAGTTCAAGTCTTATTAAGCTAGTTTTTAGTGCATGGAATTTTTGTTTTGAAGTTATTTTATTGTAAAAGTGCATCTCATATAAATAAAATAAAATAAAAGTGCGTCACTTAAGTCTTTTAATTTATTGCCGCACTATTTAAAAGTCACATTATTGTAAAAGTGAACATCACTTATTCTACAAAAGTGATTCACTTCAAAACAACTTTATTGTAAAAGTGATTGTCAAAGGTTGATCTCGGGAAGAGGGGGCTTCTTTTTTTAGTTGGTCAAGTTAATATCTGCCACGTCACTATTGGAGACATTTTCAATTTTTTTCTTTGATCAAGGATAACTTCTTCATCCAGAATCAGTTTTAAGTGTCGTTTTTTTTAAAACCGCATATTTTTTCGAGCTCTTTGCATCCATATAGTTAGTTTCTATTCTTTCAGCCATTATTTTATCATATGGCTGTCCCTTGTGATATTATACTTACAAGTTATAACTATTTCTCATGGAAATCTTGTATGGAGGATGTTCTGCGAAGTAGGGGAATTTTCAGGATAACCTCAAGGAAAGAAACAGAATCCACTGATGATGATAAGAAAATTAAATGGGCAAATAGATGTGATGAAGCTTGTGGATTGATTGGGATGTCAATCTCTACTGATTTGCGATTCCACATATCTGGAATTGATGAACCTAATCTCGCTTAGGAAAAGTTGGAATCTATGTTTGGTAAACACAATGAAATTAGAGGTCATTAACTTGAGAATGAGTTGCTTTCTTTGAATCCAAATGATTTTTCATGCATTCAAGACTATTTATCTAAGTATAAAACTCTTAGACTATTATGTGTAGAATGTAAGATTAAAAAAGAAGACAAACAATGTATTTATCATATTCTTTCAAAACTTGGACCTGCATATTCTGTTTTTGTATCTACATTCTACTCCATGAAAGAATCCTTGACTGCAGCTAGCTACCAAGAGCCTAGTCTTGAATCTTTTTGTGATTCCTTAATTAGAGAGAAATATAAGCTCATTCATCTTGGAATAATTAACAATGCAGATACATCTGGGAAAGCCTTATTGTCCCGACAGAAAGAAAAGTCCAAGCCTCCCAAGAAACAGAATTTTCACAATAATAAGCAAAATAACAAGGGTCCCAAACCTTCTCAATCAGCTCCCTCTTTAAAAAATGACAAATGATCCAAGCAAAAAGGAAAGAAGACTGAGCGTCATTGCAATTTTTGTGGGAAAGATAATCATGATGAATCTAAGTGTTTCAAGAAGATGGCAGCCTTGGAAGCAACAATGAAGAAGCACCACATCAACCTAGTTTCGTCTTCAGAATCTAACTCTCATGGACATGCATTTTGTGCTTTTGGTAGCTCTTATACTGCATCTTTTTCTTCTACTTCAAATGAATGGCTCATTGATTTTGGAGCATCTTATCATATGGCTAAGGATCAAGCCATCTTTTCTACTATGCATGAATGTAACACCAAACAAATATTTGTTGGTGATGATAGATCTCTAGGTGTTGTAGGATCTGGGACAGTTCCAGTAGAAAATGGTCATTTTAGTGATATACTATGTGTTCCAAAAATTTCCTGCAATCTGTTATCAATCTATCAAATTACTCATTCAGGTGAAGGTAAAACTGTGATGTTTACACCTCAGCAAGTTATAATCAAGGATTTTAAAAATCCTCAAAATGTCCTTGCTACTGGAACTATTGATGATATTACCAGGTTGTACAAATTTAACAACTTTGGGTCATCACATTTTCCTTCTGTTTTTGTTGCTCATAGTGATAACTTGAGCAAACTTTGGCATGAGCAATTTGGTCACTTAAATTATCGCTCATTGCAACAACTATGTAAAGAAAATATGGTGACTGGTCTTTTGATGGTATCTTGCAGGGATGGTATTTGTTCTGGTTGTGTACTCAAAAAACATCATCGGGACAGTTTTGACAAACGTGCCTCTTCGCACGCCTCGATTCCTTTGGAGCTTGTGCATAGTGACTTGTGTGGTCCTCTTCCATCTGCATCATTTTCTGGTTTCAAATATTTCATAACTTTCATTAATGACTACTCCAGACGCACTTGGGTTTACTTCCTAAAACTTAAGAGCGAAGTATTTAACATGTTCTTGGCCTACAAGGCCCTTGTTGAAAAACAATCTGGTCATCAAATTATTAAGTTAAGATCTGACAATGGAGGAGAATACGTTAACAAAAAGTTCACTACTTTCTGCACTAAACAAGGAATCCAACAACAGCACACTATTCCATATACACCACAACAAAATGCTGTAGCTGAATGGAAGAACCGCACTTTAAAAGAAATGGCTAATTGTATGATCCAATCTAAGGGACTATGTCTTCAATATTGGGCTGAGACCATAAATTGTGCAAATTACATAGTTAATCGCACACGCACTAAAATTTTACAAGGTATAACACCGAAAGAAGCATGGAGTAAAATTAAACCAGATGTAAGTCACTTTCATGTGTTTGGTTGTGAAGCATGGGCTCACATTCCGGATGAAAAACGGAAAGCATTGCAGCCTAAAAGTGAAAAGCGCATATTTGTTGGATATTATGAAGATGTGAAAGGTTATAGACTTCTTCAGCCACATTCTCATGATATAATCATTAGAAGAGATGTTAAATTTGATGAAAATCTCTTGGCTTGCGAGCCTAACTTGGCGGGTGTGCCATCTTTGGCCTGCGAGCCTGATTCGGCGATTGTGCCTTCTTCTTCTTCTTCTTCCAGCTTGCTTAACATGTTTCCAAATCCAGTTTATGATGATGACAGTGAGGATGAAAATCAACCTCAGCCTGCTTATGTTCCTCCAATTGCACCAGCACCAATACTTCCTCGATGGGTCCATTCAACATGTGAAGCAGCTGGTGATCTTGCCGGTGATCCTAGAGATCAACATCGAACACATTCTCAGTTTCAGTGAGCCTCTTCTCTTTTGGCTCAAGTTTCTGAGAATCATGATCCAGAAACTTTTGCAGAAGCTTCAGGAAATCCAGATTATGATGCAACTATGGATGAAGAATATCGTTCCTTAATGGCGAACGATACTTGGGATCTTGTTCCTCTTCCAAAAGGAAGAAAACTTGTCAGATGTAAATGGGTCTACAGAACTAAGTATGCATTAGATGGAAGTGTTGAAAGACTTAAGGCAAGGTTAGTTGCCAAGGGTTTTCCCCAAGTTGAAGGGATTGACTATAATGAAACCTTTGCCACTGTAACAAAAATGAACTCCATTCGCCTTGTTCTTTCCCTTGCAGCCTTACATAACTGGGAAGTCAATGGATTTCAAGTCTACCTTCTTACATGGTGATTTACATGGAACAACCTCCTAGATATGTTCAGAATAACTCTAGCCTTGTTTGTCTCCTTAAGAAATCCTTATATGGCCTTAAGCAAGCTCCTAGAGCTTGGTATGCCAAAATGGATAGCTTTCTCCTTGACACTGTTTTTTCTAAATGTCATTCTGACCCCAATGTCTATACCAAGAAAGTAGGAAACCATCTCATCATACTTGTTTTTTATGTTGATGATCTTATCCTTACTGGTAGTGACCTTAAACTTATAACCCATGTGAAATCCAGTCTTAAGCAAAATTTTGAAATGTCAGACTTAGGACATTTGCATTATTTTCTTGCTCTCCAAGTCTTGCAAACCAAAAAAGGAATCTTTCTTTCTGAGTCTAAGTATGCTTGTGACCTTCTTCATTGCTTCCACATGGAAGATTGTAAACCAGCCCCTTCTCCCTTCCTGTCTGGAGTCAAACTTTCTGCCACTTGTACTTCCCCTGAAGTAGATGCCACCTTGTATCGTCAGCTTGTTGGTAGTCTTTTATACTTGACTCATTCCCGTCCTGACCTTTCATTTGTCATTGGTTGTGTTACCCATTATATGCAAACTCCTCATGAAAGTCATTGGAAAGCAGCAAAAAGAAAAATTCGATATATTTGAGGTGCAATTCAGTTTGGGATTCATTACAGTACAGGGGGGAAACATTTGTTGGTTGGTTTCACTGATTTAGATTGGGCCGACGATCTTGATGATCGAAAGTCTATTGCAGGTTATGTTTTCAGTCTGGGATCTGGACCTGTCACTTGGGCTTGTAAGAAACAACAAGCTCTTGCTCTTTATTCAGCAGAAGCAGAATATCGAGCCACAGTTAATGCCAGTAAGGAAGCTTTATGGCTTCAACAGATCCTTTCAGAGTTTGGATTGGAGCAGCAGCAGCCTACTCCACTTTGGTGCGACAATCAAAGTTCCATCAAGCTTGCCAAAGATCCAGTTCTACATTAGCGCAGCAAACACATTGAGCTACACATGCATTTCATCAAAAATCTCGTTCATGATCGTATTATTGAAGTGCTCTATTGCCCTATAGATGATTAAGTTGTAGACATCCTCACCAAGTCTCTTACAGAAGCAAAGTTTTCTAAACTTCGGTCTATGTTAGGAGTTCAGGAATGTGTCCTTAAGGGGGGTGTTGCAGCTGCAACAATTTCCCAAAATTCTGAAAAATTTTAGGACCCTCCTTTGCTTTGGTTAGCTTGATTTACTGTTTTGATTTGGTCTTTTAGGAAGAGTTTCTCATGCGGAAGTGGTTCACCACCTGTTTTCATCTCCCTATAACGATGGATTTCTTCCTTGTTTTATCAAGTTTATCGTTGCCTTTTGAATACCTTTAAAGCCGTTCTGAATCGGAGGATTGGTTCATTTGATTTTCACGCCATTACGGAGGTTTTTTGCTTTGTCTTTTCACCGTTGCGGGTGACTTTTGGTTCTACGTCGGAAGGTATGATTATCTCCTTGTCCGACGTTGTGGACGGATCATTGTTTTGGTTTCCGTCGTTGCGGATCAATTGGGATTTTGAGTTTCACTTTCTTGTCGATCTGTGTGTTTCGGAGCCTTTTACCATTGCTCTCTCTGACGTTGCAGATGGGTTTGAGCTTTAGGTTTCAGACGTAGAGTCATTGGGTTTCCGATTTGAGTTTTACGGACGATGCCTGTGTTACAAGTGTCCGCCGTTTCGGAGGACTTTAAACTTTTGGCTTCCGATCCATGTTTCCTCCGACGCCCGATCATTGCTATTTCCCGCCTTGCTCACCGTTGCGGATGGGTTGACACTAGAGCCTGCCGCCGTTGCGGAGGGATTCACAATCTTACCGCCCGATTCAGAATTGTTTCTTGGCCGATTTAAAGCCCGTCACACGTGTGAACTATTTTATATATAGGGAGGGGCGATTTGGACTATTGTATTGTTTGTTTTGCTCGAGCCATCGTAATCACTCTGCACTGTCGACCCCTCGAAGCTCGTGGACCACCGTGCCGGTACTCGCATCCAGGTGGCCGTTGAGGAAGCCTGATCACTTTCGCCCCGTCGGATACGGCCGTGCCAGGTAGGTCTTTTCACCCTCTCCTGTTCCTTTCAAAGCATGTTTAAGGTTTGATGTGGTTACAATGGTTTCTTTTCCCCCGTTAAATGTATGCGTATATATTAGGGGGAGGGGGAGGTTATTTTTACTGTTAAGCACTAGCATTTGACCTACGAAATATTTTTGGCCCGCGGCCTTTGTTTGCAAGCCCCGCGCTTAGTGGATAGAGGCTTGGTGCAGGCGACCGTTACGTCGCCTACACCTAGCTACCCCATGGGTGATGATGAATAGTAGAGAGGAGTTCTGTAGTGGGTTGCTCAATGGCATTCAGTTTTCTCCTTGGGTTGAGATTCTTTTACCCACATCCTTGGACATTTGTTTCGTCGCGCCGATTCTGCGCACTTGATTTGAAACCCCTGGGCAGGGATGTTGAGTAGGGGCAGGTTGAAGGCCATATCCCCCCTAGTAAACTTGAGCGGTTTGGTGCTTCCCAATCGTTTGACCTGCGCTGTCCCGCGCGCCCTGCTCACGCCCAGTTTCGAACCGCAGCCGAGAAAAAGGGGTCTACTGCGGCAGCTAGTAGTTGATCTTTTGCTAAGATAGTTTATTTAATCCGCAGTCGTGAACAACAGCCGTCTGACCTACGCTCTTCCATGTGCTGTTGTTTCAAAGCCCTAACTTGTGAGGGGATGTATCGCTGTGCTCGTTTTGCAAAGCTGATTTGTTAATGGCACCCGCAGAAAATGGAGACTTTGGACATATTAATGAAAATGTTGTTCGCCCAATTTTGTTAGCAGAATTTTCAGTAGTAGATTGCTAATTTTGTTTGTGACATTCTTTGCATCATGCTAGATGTAGACAAGGCCATTTAAATACTGCACTTTGGTTGTAACAGTCCAATTAGTTAGGTCCTTGTGGGCTATCCATACATGCATTTGTTTCTTTACCTGCCATCACATTAAACACATGAGAATGGCACATTGCACATGGGTGTAGTTTTGTTGCAGTTTAAAGATGGTTGTGGAATGGTTTAATGTCATACAGTAATGTGCATCTTATAGACAAAGAATACTAAAATGTGCATTTGGTTATAATAATCCTGTTAATCAGGTCAGTCAGGTTATGTAAATTTGTATCTTAGTTTCATCGACTGATTGCTGTCATAATACACATTAAAAAGTAAAATAAATGTTTGCCTCTGGTATTTCTCAATATGACAATGTATATATGGCAGGAAGAATTCGCATCCATCATGTCCAAAAGGCAGAAGAAGAAGGCCCCTGTGGTCGAAGAACAACCAGAGGTAGAGGTCGTCACAAAGACCGGATACATATATGAAGACACCCAATGTGTTTCTGGTGTTGAACCTGAGTACAAATGGGGTGATATATATAGATTAATTTCCCGCAGGGAGGTCCCCGATATGGGTCTCGAAGAAGAACCCATCTATGCTAACATAGAGAAATCTTCTATCATGAAAGTTGCCACCAGGCCAGAGCTGTTCCCATGCTCTGAGGTAATTAGATGGATTCTGCCCCATACAGATACAAACACAATGATCATAGGAAATGTTGAAGGCCAGGGCTATGCTGCATTTAGCCCAAGATATGTGGCGTTGGCTTATCACCTGCCAGAACCTCAAATCTTTCTATCTAATGATTGGCTGGATAACATCAAGATGGATCTGGTGGAAACTCTGAAGAAAATGCTCTTGCAGGGAAAGCTCTATCAATACAGAGCAACCGGTGATTATGATACAACGAGCTTGAGGGCTCCTTACAGATTTATAGCTCTGATGCTTAATAGGATCTTTGGGAGACCCCATGGCAGACTCTTCAAATTTGAAGGGATACCCATTATGTTTCATGTGGAAACCCAAGGAACAGTCTTCAATTGGGCCAGCCTTGTATCAAGCAGTCTTTCTTCTTGCTTAGCTGCAGCCTTAGGAGGAGAAGCCCAAAAAAAATCTAAGTTCTATATGAGTTCAATCTTGATAGACTACATACTGTGCAACCAACCTTTCCCCGGTCTCAAGTGCATCTGGGACAGGGAAAGGATGCCTGTGTATGCCGCTTATAGACCATTGTGGGCTCACCAGTACCATAGCCATTACAGGGAGGTCTGCGAGCAGTTCATTATGCCACTCTACAGACTCATTTTCTGGAAGGAATGTGACTGTATGTCAGAGGAGGCCATGCATGTAATAGAAGAACATGCGGACTATTTCTTGACTGAGAATGGCATGTATATCAGAATGTTTGGTGGCACGAAATGCCCCTTACTGCTACCCAAATATGCAACGGATTATATTATTCACAAAGAGGCAATCAGGCAGGTATTCATTGATGGAATAGGTAATTACCTGTTTGAACAGAAGAAAACTGCATACCCTCCTTTGCCATTCAAGCTAGGTAGCTATAAATTTGCCAAGGTGAAACAAGCTGCTGAATTCATAGAGGAATTGCGGAAGTTCCATTTTGGTGAGATGCCTTACCGAAGGAATGATACTCACGGTAGAGTGGTAGAACATTGTAAGGAGCACAAAGTACATTTTGAGGACACTCACCACTTTGACAAGGAAGAATCTGTCTTCCGAAGTGCCCCTAATTTGACAGCTCTGAGAAGAAGGTTTAAGCCTAAGAACCCCACCAAGGGTGGAAAAGGAGCTAAACAAGCCAGAGCTGAAGAAGAGGCCAAAAGGAGACAGGAAGAGGCCCAGAAGCTAACACAGGAAGCTGCAGAATGGCTACAGATGGGAGAAGAAGAAAAAAGAAAAGCTGCCCAAGAAGCAGCTGAAAAAGCACAAGAGGCAGCCAAAGAAATAGAAGAAGCAGCTAGACAAGCAGCTGAAGAAGCACAGAGAAGGCTAGATGAAGAGCTCCAAAAGCAGGAGGCTGAAAGAATGAAGTTAACACAACAGTCAGTTTCTGAAACGCCAACAGGGCAGACCCAGGAGGAGGAAAACCCCGAGGTGTAGACCTTTCAAATACCTTCTGCCAGCACCCCTGTGGCTCCTACGCTCCAGCTAGTGCCTTTCATCCAGAAAAAGGGAGAAGAAGTCCTTGACTTCAATACTATCTATTATGACAGGGCCACCAAAAGAATAATGAGGAGGACAGAAAAGAAAGTTGAAGCGAAAGACCTATCAGGAAGGATGGTAACAGATACAACTGTTATGCTAGGGACATACAAGGATCCTAGGCTCACGATAAGAGCCGGGGCTGCAATGATCGATGCCTCCGAAGATAACATAAACAGGGTGATGATTGAACTAGAGTAAGCTAAGAAGACCTCCGCTCAGCTAAAAGATACACTGAGAAAAGAAAGAGAAGAGGGTAACAGACTCAAGAGGAAATATGAACACATGCAAAGGGAACTGGAATCCTCAAAGGGTGAAGTCCATGCCCTCCAAGTAGAGATGCAAGCCAAGGAAACACCACAGGAGTCCCTAGAAAACGTACAACAGGAAGCCCAAGATCTAAAGGGTGATAAGGAATAGTTACTGGCAAAGGTGGAAGACCTAGAAGAACAGTTAAAGATCCTTATGCAGGCCAACGATGAGCACACCCAAGAGCTGAGAAAGGAACATCAAGAGTAGCTAGCTTCTCTGAATACTGATCTGGAGGCAGCTAAGGAACAACAAGTCAATCTGCAACCATTTAAAGAATATATCCTGGCCCAAAAAGCTAAAATGCTACAACTGCAGACTGCTCTGGAGGAGGAACGATGCAAAGTCCTTCAGATTGATAGCCGGTTGGAGGAGATTATGGAAACTTCCTCCTACTTCGTAGACAGGTCCCAAGATGTTCTTGAGGTCTTGAATGCCAGAATGGCAAGACTGGAAAGCAATGCAGAGGTTCCAGCAGAGCTACCAGCCAAAGACCAGCAAGCCCTTAAGAGAGATCACGACCTAGTGGAGTTCGTTGTCAGCACCGCTGAAGACTTCAAGAAGACCATCAAGAAGACATAGGGAGCATGCTCAGAATACTTCAGAAGGCTCCTTAACACATACAACCGGTGTCAGACAGAAGCTGAACTCAGACTTGATGAGTTCCCAGATCATCAAACCTTCACGGAAATATTGCACAGAAGATACCAGGATGCAGAGACCAGAACACAGCAGCTGAAGGCTGTTGACGATCAAGTTCTGAAGAATGAAGTAGGTCACTCAGCCGTTAGTTTGCAGCTCTTGGAAGATCAGCTCCGGCTAATCCCAGGCAGGATCGAGGCCATGAAGAAACAAGTGGAAAAATTTGAAATCAATATCCAGTTCCTGGAGCCTTGCACCTTTGAAGGCATTGCTGCTGAAGCAGCAGCGTGGAAGAAGTTCTTAGATGACCAGGCGGGACCCTCCTCATAAAGTGCCGGTCAACTTTGTAATATTTTAATAACTTTGTAAAAGCTTTTTGAAAATGAAGCGTTGGGAAAACAAAAGGTTGGGAAGCCCAAAGGTCACTTTGGGCAGCCCAACCATTTTACCTTTTTTGTATAAGAATAGGAAGCGTAGAAGGAAGAGGGGCTTTTTTCCCCAGTAAGACTGGTGATAACATATTGTAAGAAGAACTATTTCCTTTTGCAATAGAAAATTACAGTTTTCCTGTTGAAAGAAGATCGGTGGGGTTTCAAATGTTTGCCATGGATAGTCAAAAGATGAACTATTTTGTTTTTCAACATTGTATCCATGAATCGTGAGATCGTTCTAACTTTACGACCTATGTCTTTGTTTAAATGATTTCTGATTTATTTTATGAAAGAACCACCGTGAGTAATGTATGTTGATCATAAAACAATTAGCTATCTGGTTGTTGAAATATCTTTCATTGTTCATGCTGGTAAAAGTAAATGTCAGCTATCTGTAATTGCTTTTATTATGTGTGCACATCCACATTACTCATATATATTAATTACAAGTTGGCTCCCCGGGGATAGATAGATAGATAGGTAGATAGGTAGGTAGTTAACTCATCTCATTGCTGCATGTGTGATTCAGATGTAGGTGAGCCTAAGACGAGAGGTAAGAACTTGCGCATCACATTGTGAATGCTCCTTGCATCCTTCACCACCCTGCATAATTAGTTAGATACTTGCATTTCACGCTTAAGTCAAAAAATACAAAAACTCGGTGGACCGGGCCGCAACTGGTAAACCCTTGTTTGTTACTTTGACCTACAGTAGCCGGACCGCAAAACCGGACAGATTCCCTATACCAAACAGTCAACGGGCTAGTTGGGAACGTTGATTGGGGAGAATCCTTTACTGTTGTCGCCTGCGAATTTCCATGCCTCAACAGGGGGATAGGCTCTAATGCCTCCTTCCTTCTCCTAATAGTGTCACTTTTGTAAATCCTTCAATCCTATCCCAAGTTGTTCTTAAGGTGGGATGTTAGGATATTTAGACACTTAGGAGTTAGTTAAGATCAATCTGTGTAATATATCCGTTAGGTAAAAGTGTGTTTCTTTAGTATGAATTAGTATGCATTTGTAAATATTCTAATCCGACGGTCACGATATGTTCTAGACATAGAGTGATCCAACGGTTCAACTTCTCTTAGATCATACCTACCATTGATCTGTGGCTTAACACCCGATTGGTCTATGATCTCTATTTAAAGAGCATAGAGGGTCCTTGGCTAGTTGATCAATTATGAGAAGCTCGTGTAACTTTCTTTCTTTTGCATAATAAATTGCTCCAAGTACCTATTTGGCTGGGGCCGTGGACTGTTTCCCTCTCGAGGTTTTAACCACGTGACAAACATTGGTGTGTTGAGCTGTGATCTATTTGTGTGAAGCGGTTGCTAAAGGTGTTCTGTCTTTTGGGAGTACCCTGTGTACCCGAACATTTAGTAGATTTTTAAATGATAATTGTATTACCTTAACTCAATAGGTGTAAACCTCATAGAAAACTTGTAAAAAACCTAACAGCCAGAGCCGTGGGAACATAAGACCATATCAATATACTTAAGGCCAACCATATGTAAAGCTTTTTAAAAAGATCACAGTGTGTCAACTAATATAAATATTTCGCTTTCATTAACCCCAAATTTCAAATGGTAAGGCTCTTCCTCCCTCTTTTCATTTTAGTTTGAATTTGAATTTCGAGAGTTACATTTTCCCTCATTCTTTTCAAATTTTGAATCTAGCAACTATCTCGAGCAGAGGAGAGTTGAGAAGGGCATCTTGATCTGGAGCAAAGGAGATTCGAGAAGGGAATCTTGATCTTGTGTAGAGGATAGACGAGAAGGGCATCTCGAGCATCCCGGGGAGGTGTAAAAGCACGATTAGAGACCATCATAGCCACCACATCTTCGACGACAGAGTTAAGCCCAAGGAAGGAGATGACAGAAGGCGGTATGCATCCTCGAGCCATTTGATGAGCGATATTGTGCTTATCTTTTGATAGAGGTGTCCCTCAGATGATGACGGTCTCTGTGGCGCTGGCACCGACAACGCATCTAATCCTCTCAAAGCACGACAGGGTGAATATCAGTACAACCACACCTTGCATTAATAGAAGATCCTCTGTCAACCCACAAGGGAACTCCATGCTAGAAATAAACACCACTAACATCTGATTGAGACAACCATGCTCAAAGCCCCTATGCAAAAAAAGGGAAAAAGTTGAAACCCTAGCCACAATGACACCAAGACTCGACTCTCAAAACCGCACTTCCGGCACGGTACATTTTTACTAAGTTCATGCATAACCACCAACATTGGGATACAAAACCTTATCATTTAACATTTGGCCTTCGTCACAACCTGTTTTTATGCCGAAGGCACTTTTTAAGGGAGCGGTTCCTCTTAGGCCTTCGTCGTGTGTCACGGCCTATGAGGATCCACCCCTTATCCATGACCCATGATGCAATTGAATGCCCAACACATATAAAAAATTCCATTTGTTGAATTTCCTTTGCCATGTCATGCAAGAATTATCTTCCTGACCATTCGCGCCAAGCCAATGGCGTCTGTTTTCTCTCTTAATATCTTCGAGTCAGTTGGGCTGAGACTGTTTGATCTTCTGGAAGTGCTTAAGATGTAATGCCGCTGGCTACTCTGTGTGTGGAGGGTGCAGTATTGTTCAAATAATCCATCCTAATACAAACGGTGCCGGATGAGGACACGCCTATGGCTAAAGCAGTCCTTTTTGTGTCTTCCATTATGGAAGCGACTCCCATACTGAGAAAATTTCTAGTATGTTTGATGATAGCTAGGTTGTTAGTTTTTTGGTATTTTGTCATAAATTACCATGGTTTTTCAGGCACAATCCAAACTTTATTAGTAAATGATTTTTACAAAAGTTTGTAAGGGAAGCGTAGATGTATCTACCTGCACTTTGCAGTTTTGATGTTGCTGATTAATATGGTTAGCTATTATAAATAATGCAACTTGAGTGACCAGACAATTAAAGTGTTTATAAATAATGGAGTAGATGGGATGAATTCTTTCAAAATAAAATCTTAATGGGGTTTTCAAAATATTTTATGCCTCCAAATTTTAGAGGCATAATCCCTTTATGTTTAAATTAAAACAAAAATTAAAAGAAATAAAAATTTCTTAAACTCCTTGGAATTAAACACCTAAAACTAAAAGAAATAAGAAATTCTTAAACTTCTTGGAATTAAGTCTTCTTAACTTGATTCTAACTAAAATGATGTTTTTCCGGTCTTTTTGGATTAAAGAAAGCTCTAAGATGTTTTGATGGCCCAAACCTTTATCTACAATTTATATTTTCATAATAGTTGGCATTCTAACGAAAATGATGGTTTCTCCGCCGTTTTAAAGTAAAGAAAGTTCTAAGATGTTTTGATGTCCCAAACCTTTATCTACAATTTCTAATTTCATAATAGTTGGCAGCAATTCCATAACTTAGTTGATGTCAGAGACTAGCTTTACATTCTGACTTCTTGTATAATAGGTTGTATGTATCGTAATTTGTTAGAGATAATGCTTTGATTAGCCCCAAGGGTTATCTCAATTGGTAAGCACACTCTCTCGGTTCGGGGAGAGGTCATAGGTTTGATCCTTGAGTCCTTCATGCTGAGTTTGAAATTGGTTTGATATTTTGTAAAAGATTGTTGAGATATTCTCTCAACATCCCTGTTTTTGGGATTAATTGGATCTGAGTCCAACTATATATCTATCTGCGCTAATATGTATTATGTGTAATAGAATTATTATTTGTATGTAATGGTTGCTTTCATATTTTCTAAATTGGTATCAGAGGGAGCCTTTGCAGCCTACTCCTTCACCAGAGGGCAAGGAGAATGATAGATATATGAGTTTATCCGTTGTAGGAGTAGATAGTTTGCAATTGTGTATGTTATTAATTTTTTGTGCGTATAGCACAGTCGCTGCAATCAAGAGAGTATATGTAATATCCGCTATATTTGTTTTTGAAAGCAAATATGGAGATCGTGAGAAGGGCGCTTGAACATATAGTATGATCTCTGTGATCCAACCAGTACGACAATCCATTTAGTGGTGCATATGCATTTGCAGCTGCATATTGTTTATTGCATTAAAAAAAAATCCATAGTCGCTGTTGAAGAAAAACACTATCTCGTGGAATCAAATCTGGAATAAGTTGATACGACGGGAAATCCGTGATCATTGGCATTGGAAAAAAAATTCAAGATATGATGCAGAGGATTGACATGTTAACTCAATGCTCACATATCTAATCTGCTTGAAGGAGTTTGTACCAACTTCCTGTTGATAGTTATAGATTGAGCATGTGGTCTGAAGCATAAGCGGACAAGGTTGGAACCGTGGACTACCTTTCGAGAGGAGAGATCGTTATTTGCATGTATGAGAGTTGTCAAGTTGTAGATTACGAGAGGAACCACTCTTAATTACTTGCACGAGAACAATCAATCATAATGGCGCAGTGGAAGCATGATGAGCCTACAGGTTGCAATGAAAATTATCTCTTCAATTGGTTCTACAAGTTATCAAGATCTCTATTCATGAATGGAATCTCCTACTCAATTTTGTCAGAAGTTGGATATCTTCAATGATGGTGTGTTGATGCTACGAGTAAACGTCACTGGGAATATACTGGATCTAGTTACATTGCTTCCATCTCATTTCTCAGATCTATGTGTGAAATTCATTGTCTTATTGGGTGTGCGTACAGATTGTTAACGCTTTGTTAGACTCTGTGAATGTATTTTGTTTGTAAAATTATATTATGAACAACCAAACTCAGATAATGCATAACCACAAAGAACACACCAATTAAATTTTATGTTGATGTAACCTATCATGCTCCGGGAGCCAATTAAATTTTATGTTATGTAACCTATCATGCTCTGGCAGCATGAGTTACAGGATGTTCTTAATAAGGTCAAGCTAATGTGACTTGTTGTGCTTCAAGAGCGTCATTTATAGGTTACTGTATTTAATATTTGTGTGTAAGTTGGTGAAGGTCGCTTGAATGACCAACTTCTCAATATCTTTAGTATTTAGAGTGTTCTCCTATATCACTGTTGGATAGAGCAAACTATGTTTTTGACAAATAGGAGTATCTCTATAAAACAATACAATTACTCGGATAATTCTGTTCCAAACTCAACAAGCTATGTACTTTTGCATATTAAAATATTCAATATTGTTAGTCACTACATTTTCTTTATTGATGGTCAAAAGTTACTGCAAGAGTTATTGAGTCAAGTGGGAAACTTGAAGTTGTGTAGTAGAAAGAGCATGAATGGTAAGATTTCAGAGTGGGTGAAATAGTTGATGAAGACCAAATCGAACAAGAGAATACTGTAGTTCGTGATTTGTTTATAAGTTTTGTAATGTAAGCATTAAAGAGGAGTGTTAGAGATAATGCTTCCATTAATGTTGTGTGCTATGTTTGGAATTGGTTTGATATTTTGTATAACATTGTTGAGATACTCTCCCAACATGAATACACCAAGATCACAAAACAACTCTTTTCTTCTTCTTTATTCAGCAGTTACAAATACTTCAAAGACATGTAGTTCGGCTTCGGAGGGCAAAGCTCATCACTACAAACACAAACTCAAAACACTCGACTAACACATAAATCTTTACAGACTTAAAGCTTTCTGGTGCGATGCTATACTCCTGAGAGCAACTCGCAGAGCATATTACTTCAGACTCAACTAGGCTCAACACATGAGCGACTTCCACACATTTCAAATCCATTACAATGAGCCCTCGGCTCTTTATTTATACAGCTGAAACCGGTATCCCGGTGACTCAAAACTGACACTAGTGAGTAAAAAAGAAAAGCATCTGAGATGACAGGTGGGGATAACCATCGCCATTATCTCATCCCTTGGAGTCCGTAAACATGTAGGGACCCGAAATCTTCATTATGACTAACTCCTCCCAATTAATACAAAAGAGAGAATAAAACATAGTGGAGCATAACCGACCTATGACAGTCTTCAATGGCCTACCACAACTTTCACTTTAGTCATATGGGTCTTTGCCCTGTAGACAGATGCAGACTTCACGTTCGTTTCCAAGGTCTAACCCACCACATTGGCAGTCAAATCCTGGAATATCTGAGTCATAGTCCTCGAAGGCATCTAGGTTTTGCAGGTCCTCTTCAAGCTGGATTGGTTGGTACAAATTAGGACTGAAGCATCTTTCAATATCTGATCCGTGAAAGATTGCATTGGATTCGCAAAGGAATTCTTCCTGGAATAATGACTCCACACGAAAGTTTAAAGGGATTCTCCTCATATGCACCTTTGAGTCAATTCTCTGTCCTTGAGCATCTCGCTTGATATACTTTTGAGAAGTGTACAACGTATGCTCTAGCTGCGTGTAGCGTCTGCCATGATGATGGAGCATAAATTTGAACCATTGATGCTCTATGTCGGCCACTTCAATGTCAGCTTTCATATGAAGTATGAAGTTGGTGCGACGATTCACTCAATCCGTTCTTGGACAAAACTTATCTAGTAATACTTCCGTCCAACTAAAACCATGCATTAGGCCTGAGGTTTGCTGAGTCTGCACAAATGATAATTTTGCGCTGATCTCTACAAAACTGAAGAATCAAATTGTAGGATGTCCATGTTAAATTTCCATCCCCAATGTCCACATACCAAATCAGACCATCTTTTTCTTTGTTGCAGTCTATCCAAAGTTCTCTGCAACCCTTTAGCTTTCCTTGGGCATTCTCAAAATTTCGGAATGCATCTCTCTCCCATCTTTCCATTATCTATATTTTTAATGGAGAGTCTTCAATTTGCTTGATAAGCGTAAGGTCAAAATACCTTTCAGCTTCTTTCCATGACGCATAATCAAGGAGTTGTCTCCATTCTGCTTCTGAAAGTGATTCATCCCAAGGCTTCAGAAATAGGCCATTTCTAGGTTGATAAAGCGGTGCTTTACCAAGATCTGTACTCTAACTAGAGGCACCAGCTGTGAACATACTGAAAGTAGGAGCAGTTTCTTTAGGGTGTTCTCTGGTGAGCATGTCAGCAAGAAAATTGAGATAACCTGGCTTATACACAATGTCAAAATCAAAATTACTAAGCCAAATAAACCACTTTAAAATGCGACTACTATTTTCTGCCATTAAATTTTCATTCCTAAAAATACCAGGCATTATTTTCAGATTTATTCTAATAACAAATCTAATTGGTTTTAAAAACAAAATAAAATGCTGGACTGTCTTCTTAACAACCAAGATCTCTTTGTGGTTGGAGGGGTAGTTTAGTTCTGCTGCTTTAAAGGAACCCAAAACATAACCACACACATGATCTTTGTCTTCTATAACCTCAAGTAAAACTCCACCCCAAGTGTGGGAAGAAGCGTTTGTCTCAATGATTAGTTGTCGTGAACCCTGAGGTAAAGAAAGAGGAGGCAAATCCAATACTTTGGCTTTGATATCCTGCACAGCCAAAGTCATTTCCCTGACTAGATCCTTGATAAAACATAGTTGCAGAGATTCCCTGGTAGTCTCAATTACATCAGACCTTAAAGGACAGGCCACTGGTATTCATCTTCTTCAACAAAGATTAAAAAAGAATATGTTTTGCAGATGCAATTATTGGCGGTTTTACCGCTCCTTTACATGATGGTCCCACTTATGGCACCGTCTTTCGTAAATACTCTGTTAGCCTAGAGGATCCCCATATCTATGATCTGTTGAAAGCCTATATCCAACCTCAAGGGTTCAAAATGACGCAAGGGTTTAAAATTATCCAGTTAAAAGGGGTTGTTTGTATCCGTTTTGGAAATGATACCCTACCTCCACTCCGATCTCATGTCAATCAGAGTTCACGCTTACAAAGCATGGTGTAATCTGACAAATCTCGTCAAGCTACCCCTGTTACTTTCGACTGGACTCGTATAAATTACCCCCAACAATGGGAAGTCAAATACCAAGAACTTAGAAATGTTGAATGTTTACAATGTTCTATCTTGGTCAACATACTAATTCTTTCAGATTACTAGCACAAACCCCTGCTCCAAGATTCACACCTCCTCTTATCAGATCTACCTCTGTGGCTTCCTACAATGATGCTCGGCAACAAGCCATTTCCGACTCTATTTCTGCATCCCAGTCCACGTCTACTTCTTTCACTGGTTTATACAAAACAGAACACCATGGCCAACATAAAGATTGCCCAGCATGTAGAAAAATACTTCAGAGGATCCAACACCAGAAAAATAGAGATCCCCCAACACTAGGTATGCTGAGTTTACCTACATATAATGATGCTATGGAATTTAATAACCAAGGACAAAAGTCCTATGTTCTAGGTAGGAATATTCCTGAGGTTCCCTTCTGACAATACTCAATAGATGAACAAATCGAAAAAGAATTTCTACCATATAAATCTTCAGGCCCTGATGAGTCTATCTCTGATGACATTAAGCTTGCTAATTGGAGCAATATGCGGCATAAGATGACTGCACAGAATCTTGATGACATGGCTTATGATCTCCTCGTTCTTAAAAAGATGGTGGTAGAAGAAAAAGAAAAAATTTCCTTAGTGGAGACTAAGTTAGGGTTGTTAGATCATCTCTTGAAAGATTCTGCAGAGATGAAAGAAGCAGTTGAAAAAGTTGCAGACAAAACTGAGAGAAGATTGGCCAAGTTAGAAGAGCTTTTGACCCAAACTCAAGAGCTTAAGAAAAAAGTCCCCGATATCAATCCCTCAGTATTTGCCTTAGCCTCACAAGGCCATAAAAGAAAAGAAACACCAAAGAAAGAAAATAAGCATCATCGAAGTGTTTCTTTTAGCATGCTAAGTATTTCAGAGGATGAAAAACCAGAATTTAATTTTGGTAGAGATGAAGAAGAATGTGATGAAATCAAAGAATGGATTGGTCACTTTAAAACTTTTCCTCCTGCCTTAGATACTAAATATTTAAATATGATGTCTATTCATGATAGGGCAGAGTCTTCATCCATTCATAATCCACCTCCTCATGAAAATACCTTTGACCTCCAGATGCCTGACGCATCGAAATCTCCAAACCCAAGTTTCCGATTTGGAGTTAACACCATGAACAATCTATTGTCCCAAATGCTTGACCAACCTGTCTTAAATATCCAGTGTCAGTCTCGAAACGATATTAAGACTGCAATACAAATGGTAGGACAATGGACTCTCTACAAAAGAACTCAAAATGATACCCTTACAGGTCAACAACTGGCTAGACAAATAATCGTAGGTATATCAAGACTTGCCAATGAGTGGTGGAGATGGCTCCCACAAGAAGCCATAAATGAAATGCTCTCTGCTGAAGATGTTGATCAACAGATACTCAAAGCATTGGGTAAAGAGTTCTATGGACCTGATGAAAGATTACGTTATGAACATCTTGCTTCTCTATTCATGTCAGCTTGACTCTGTAATCTTGCACAGAGTGAAGAGTATTTCTGTTATATGCAATAGCTCTTGATTTCCTCCGGAAAGTCAGGAGACCCTGCTTATTTAAAGCATTATCTCAGAAGTTTTCCAATTCATGTTCTAGATGCCGTGGAACAATATATGAAAGACAATAATATCATATATCGAGGCCTCTCTCGAGCCCAGTTACATAGTTACATACTAGATACATGGCAAGAGCACTACTTGGAGAAAAGAGTCAGTAAAGATTTCAAGCATCATCAAAGTATGTATTCATCGTCCTTTTGTAAGAATGTTGCTAAAATGCAAGATTGGGGATGTGGTGCATAAAATAGAGGTCATCTAGAACAAGATTGCAAATGTCATAAATCTAAACATAAGAAAGGCTTTCTATTCTAGTGCTCCTAGATATCATCCGGATACAAGAAAGCCCTATAAGCATAAAAGTAAGCATGGATATCAAGTTTCCAAGGAATATAGTGAACCCCCTCATAAAAGGTTTGTTAAACAAAGAACAGATAGAAATGATAAGGAAACATGCTTCATCTGCAGCCAAAAGGGCCATTAGGCAAATAAATGTTCGAAGAAGAAGTCCAAACCAAGGCTTGATGCCTTGTGTGCTCAGTCAGATCCGCAATGGTGGAATCTACATTCCAATTCAGACACTGAGTCACCCTCTAGTGAAATAATCTTCTTAGCTTCTGATACATCCAGTCAATCTGAGGACTCTGAGTCAGATAACAACATTGCTGCCCTTAAAAAATTTGCTTCTTATTCTTCCTCTTCAGAGTCCGATTCTGAACCAAATTTGGGAGGGTTTGAGCCTCCAGAGTATGATTTCTCGTTGTATATGTTCTCTGTGAACAAGCCACAGAACATTGAAAAACAAATTGTAGCCATAGATTTGCAATTGTTTGAAACTCCTGCATTTGAATATATGCCAAGAGCATCTTTGAAAGATGAAAAGAAGAGATTTCTCAAAATGCTTGAGCAAGATAAAGGTAAAGGTAAGGTAAGTTTTGTAACTCTTTCCCAGTACAATCCTGCTGAACTTTATAGAAGCTACCCTGATGGTCATGAAAGCAAGCAGTGCTATAGGAGAGATAAAGAGCAAATGCTCCAACTGCAAATCACAGAGAAGCAATAGCAGCTCAGAAGCTTGGTAACACAAATTAAACATTTAAAGAGTATGGTTAAGATAATACAGATTGAAAGGGATCAATCGTCAGATGAGGAACTAAGCAAGTAGTATGATCAAGCTATGGAAAGTACATAAAAGAAAGAACCTTCTCCTGATCTTACTTTAGGAATGCTCACTGGTCCTAAGATGTTTATACGAGTTCAGTTTTGCCCTAGTGAGTTTAAACATATTTTCTAGACTGTATGCTTAATTCCAATTGTTAGTTGAACTTAGCAAAAGGTTCAGTACTCTCCTCATTATTTTGGGAAAACACTACGGATCGTGGGATAGCCATTGAAGGAACTCCAGTCCCCCTTGTTGCAAAAGCTGAAAATTTCCCGATAAAGCTCAATGAAAAATTGGATGCAGTAACCTTGTACAGATTAGATGACATTAAAGAAGACTGCATTCTAGGATCAGAATTCTTGTCCAAAGTTAGTCTGTTTTCTTGTGATACCCAGAAAATGCTATTCTCTTGTGTCGTTAATAATTGTATAGTCATGCTTCCTCTCTCTTTCAATTATAGTCCGAAATGTCAATCTTTTGTACAAAATTCTGTTCAGAGAACCAATCCTGCTCAGTTAGATTTGTTATTAGAAGATATCTGAAAATAATTCTCGGTGTTTTTAGGAATTAAAATTTAATGGCAGAAAATAGTAGTCGCATTTTAAAGTGGTTTATTTGGCTTAGTAATTTTGATTTTGACGTTGTGTATAAGCTAGGTTATCTCAATTGTCTTGCTGACATGCTCACCAGAGAACACCCTAAAGAAACTGCTCCTGCTCTCAGTATGTTCACAGCTGGTGCCTCTAGTTCAAGTACAGATCTTGGTAAAGCACTACTTTATCAACACAGAAATGGCCTATTTCTGAAGCCTTGGGATGAATCACTTTCAGAAGCAGAACGGAGACAACTCGTTGATTATGCATCACGGAAAGAAGCTGAAAGGTATTTTGACCTTAAGCTTATCAAGCAAATTGAAGCCTCTCCATTAAAAATACAGATAATGGAAAGATGGGAGAGAGATGCGTTCCGAAATTTTGAGAATGCCCAAGGAAAGCTAGAGGGTTGCAGAGAACTTTGGATAGACTGCAATGAAGAAAAAGATGGTCTGATTTGGTATGTGGACGTTGGGGATGGAAATTCAACATGGACACCCTACAATTTGATTCTTCAGTTTTGTAGAGAGCAACGCAAAATTATCATTTGTGCAGACCCAGCAAACCTCAGGCATAATGCATGGTCTGGTTGGACAGAAGTCTTACTAGATAAGTTTTGTCCAAGAATGGATTGGGTGAACTGTTGCGCCAACTTCATACTTCATATGAAAGCTGACATTGAAGTGGCCGATAGAGAGCATCAATGGTTTAAATTTATGCTCCATCATCATGGCGGGCGCTACACGTGGCTGGAGCATACGTTGTACACTTCTCAAAAGTATATCAAGCAAGATGCTCAAGGACAGAGAATTGACTCAAAGGTGCATACGAGGAGAATCCCTTTAAACTTTCATGTGGAGTCATTATTCCAGGGAGAATTCCTTTGCGAATCCAATGCAATCTTTCACCGATCAGATATTGAAAGATGCTTCAGTACTGATTTGTACCCACCAATCCAGCTTGAAGAGGACCCGCAAAACCTAGATGCCTTCTAGGACTATGACTCAGATATTCCAGGATTTGACTACCCATATGGTGGGTTAGACCTTGGAAACAGACGTGAAGTCTGCATCTGTCTACAGGGCAGAGACCCATACGACTAAAGTGAAAGCTGTGTTGGGCCATTGAAGACCGTCGTGGGCCGGTTATGCTCCACTATGTTTTATTCTCTCTTTTGTATTGATTAGGAGGAGTCTGTCATAATGAAGATTTTGGGTCCCCACATGTCTACGGACTCCAAGGGACGAGATAATGACGATGGTTATCCCCACCTGTCATCCTAGATGCTTTTCTTTTTGACTCGCTAGTGTCAGTTTTGAGTCACCGGGATACCGATTTCAGTTGTGTAAATAAAGAGCTGAGGGCTCATTGTAATGGATTCGAAATGTGTGGAAGTCGCTCATGTGTTGAGCCTAGTCGAGTCTGAAGTAATATGCTCTGCGAGTTGCTCTCAAGAGAATAACATCGCACCAAAAAGCTTCAAGTCTGTAAAGATTTATGTGTTAGTCGAGTGTTGTGAGTTTGTGTTTGTAGCGGGTGGCAAAACTAGTGTATGCCTTTTGCGATCAGATTTGTTGTATCATCATAAGGGGAATAATCATCATGATTATTTTTGGCTACATCATTATTGTCTAAAGGCTGCCATGCAACCTAGTCATCTAGACTTCTCATAAATAGCTGGAGTTAGCTTAAGTGCCATAAATATATTATATGAAAAACAAATATCACGAAACATACAAAGAATATCTATGTTTTTGGAAATATAACTAAAACTTCTGATTTTCCATTGGTATCAAAACCACAATGGTAAACAAAATCTACAATAGAAAATAACTAGGAATCAACTGCTAATCAAGAGTTGCATCGAGATTCAAAAGATAATGAAAGACATGGTGTCCATGCTCCAACAAATGTTGAATTAAGCCCAAAATTCTTTTATTGTTGTGTCGAAACCAACCTTTAAATTGGGCACAAAACATAATGCACTTTTATGGTACCATAAATTCTAACAAACTTGATGCATGGCCTCCAACTCTTGAAACATCTTTCAAAACAATCCCTCACTAATAAGCATAAAATAAGGATACACACAGTTCACATGGGCAGACAAACTCTAACCTAACGGAAAGCTTGTTGCAAACATTTGCAAATTGATAATCAACCTGCTTTCAAATGACAATATTAATTCAAAGTAGTGTAAAGCAACAGTTCTATCCTACTGGGATACATCGAAGAAATCATGAAGTGGTGGTTGTGTCTAGAAAGTCTTTGGTCAAAGTTTCAAAGTTCAAACAATACAATCATGCACTGACTTTTTCAACCTGATGATCATTAAATTAGAAGTGCAAGATTTAGGAGACATGTTGCACTCTAAATTTATTAGAGTTTTTTCTCCTCATGTCTAGTAAGATATGTGTCACATGCCCCAATTTGCAAAAACAATTTTATAATATTTGAGGAACATTGTGTTAAATTTTATGCTAAGTTGTAATTGATGACCCAGTGGGGTGAAGAATATTTAATGTAAATTCAGAATATTTTATTTATAAATAAATAAATGAGGAGACAACAATTTAGGGAAGTTGTTAAAAGAGTGTTTACTGGTTAATTGGTGGAGGAGACTGTGTGGGGAGCAAACTAACAAGTGGCAGCATCCTTAAACCACTTCCAACTGTTGCAGGTGGCAACTTCCCTATATTTGTGGTCATGATTCCCCAACAAAGTGGAATCAGAGCAGGTGACTCATTTAATGAAAACTAACCCAGAAGACCTAGGCATATCTATAAAATTTCCCATTGAAGAGAGCTGAGGCTGCTCATTCTAGAGAAATGATCATTCAAGGTAAATGAATTTACTCAAGAGAAATTCAATGGAGGGGAGTCTGGAGTGTGTTTGAGAAGATAACTGCTGAGATTGATCTAGTTGTAGCTTCTAAGCTGAAGATCATACTGTTGAGAGCAGATTTTTATTACTGAGGTAATTGGACCAGTCAGGTGACAGAGGTCTTACAATTGCATTCTCCACCCAGTTCTTAGCCAAGAAGACCAGGAACAGGCTCGACGGTCCTGAGGAAGCGTTGTTTGAGCGCTCTCCGAGAGTTTGGTTGGGAGGAGCAGCCTCCTTAAGCTGTTGTTGTCTTGTCCTCAATAGGTTCTATTTTATTTTACTGTCTTTCGTTAAGTAACTCATAGTTTATTTACTACAGCCATGTTAGGATTTTAGGGTATATGAATGAAAAGTAACTGTGTAATGTTAGAGTCAATGAAATTATAGATTATAGTAGAAATAGATAAGATATGTAAAAGTGAAACATATAGAATTAAAATCTCCAAGCTGTGTTTTTCCACACCTGAACTCAGGTCGTACTCTAGCACAGTTGGATTGTCTTAGGTAAATGAAATTATTCTTTTATTGGAATGTAAACAGTAGATATGATTCTTTTATTTGAATGTAAATAGTAGATAGATTTTACTTCAATGTTTATGAATTTCACTGAATAGCAGTGCTATGTATTGTTTGCACTTATTTTACTTCAGCCAACTAAATGGAAACATAGGTATAAAAGAAAATAATAAATATTATTATTATTTCAGTATTACTATACTCATAAAAATATAGATATTATAGTTAACAGAAGTAAAGTAAACAACTAATATTTAAGAAAACATGTGAAAGGAAATAATAAAACAGTTTATAAATATTAACTTTACAGACCGGAGTGTGTCTTATCTAGGACCTAAGGATTCTTTTATAATCCTTTTATTTCAAAAAAAATAATGAAAGTCAACATTACCCTAGTTTTCGATTATGCTGTACTAAAACCCTAAGTATTTATTGACTAAGATTTAGAAGCAGAATTGTTTAGGATTTCTTATTTTCTTACAGAGTTAGCATCATACTTATAACTGTAAGTCATATAATCTTTCCTTATCCTATTTTGAAAACAGAGTTATTAATGCTATAAATATAAACAAGGATTTATTTTAAACTATAGGGTTAAACATCATGTTCAAAGCAGAGTCCTAGAATTTAAATTATTATCTCACAACAGTGCTTTAAAATAAATTATAATTACAAAGAATTAATAAATACAATACATATGTAAATCCTGAGCAAAATAAACCAGTAATTATTAACCATTTGCAATATAAATCCTTAATCAAAGGTAGGCTTATAGCCTATAGAAACGATGGGTCAAAAACCTGAACCTGCTAAATAAACCAAATATACATAAGTCTTTTATATTAACTGTAAATAAAATACATTACTGACAGGATAAGTAAAAACCCAGTTCACAGTCTTCATTTTCTTGAAGTTCAAATGTAAAAGATAAACTGAAACAAACGAGACATAGGTCACTTAAAATCTCTAAGCATAAAGGAGGTTCTTTATATCTTAAACAACAACATTACATCATTAAGCTGTAAGGCTGAAACTGCTTAACCAAAACCACATACACATCATGGCTTCAAGAGCCTGTGTTACCCAGCGAAGTACCGCAAGGGTTTTCAAATAAAACATGGGTAATAATCAACAAACTAAATATCTTAACCAACAGAGAATCCGAAGCCATGTTTCCAACCACAGGAACCTTCATCCAACAACCAAAACCGCAAGCAGGGAGAACCCAGGACGAGACTGGGGCTTACCAGTTGGAAGCCCACGAAGTTATCAAATGCACGATTTTGCATTCCACACAAAGCCTAGAGCTGTCAACGGGAGCCTGCAAATTCATAAATCCAATTAATATTTTAAACTCTGAGTCATAAACTATTTAAAAACCTAACTTAGTAAATCTGTGAAAAGAGGATTTCGAGTAGAGTTTAAGGTATACCTGTGAGTAAGAAGAAATCAGAGCCGAGAAGATACGATCATCCAACTCGAATGCACAAAACCGAGAAGCAAGAAAAACCTTTAAGCCAACTCTGCGACAGAGACAGCAAGAGACAGTCTCAAGCTCCACAATGCCAAGGCAAAGAACGAACAAACACAAGGGTAAAACCAGTTACAGGTTTTAAGCCACGTGAAGAAGCCTTAAACCACTCACATTGTGTTTCCCTTAACTCACAAAAGAAACTGAAACACCAACCACGAAACCATAAACCGCTTTGCACAGTAATGCAGGCTTCAATCCCCAAGATTAAGGAAGATTAGGCTCTCATGGCTGCAAGGAGTCTCACAGCGTAGCCTGCAGGAGGATAAACCCTCGAAGCAAAATGCAAAGGAGTAGGGTTTCATTTGTTTTAAGTCAACCAATGCATGGAGGAGGCTGGTCCACATGCCCTTCCAAAAATTTAACTAAGTGTGGGTCGAGTTCTATTGTCAACGCTACACATTCGAATATAAGATATATCATTGCCAATAATACAAATCATGTAATCAACCATATTATAATATTTCATATGATTGCTCATCATGTCAACTTTGCCATCGATAATATTATACCATGCCTTGGAATTAGTATATGATAGGAGCAAATCTTATAATGTATTTTGCCATTAGTTTCGTTTACATATAGTAGTTGAAAGGTAAATACAACTACCTTAGTTTATAAGTTAGGATGATGGGTATAGCTTGATATTGTTAAACCATAAGTCAACATAGTTTTGTAATATTACAAATAACACTTGTATCATGGTTATAATCTAGAGATTAAGAATACAACTTGTCTACTAGCTGTGTAAGACGATAATCATAATTGCAACAAATCAAACAAGTTTGGTATTGTTTCACGGCTAGTAAAGAAAAAATAGAGTATTGATATAATGTTATTATGATCTATTTTATAAACTGGAAAAGCCTTTAACTTCTCCACGTAAAAAAAACTCGATGCTGATAAATGAAGGAGTCTTCAAGGAGACTGAAGACAAACCTTATTGCAAGAGTTTCTCATAAAAAACTAACAACTCATTGTAAACTTTACCAACGAAAAACAGAAGGTTATGTTCATACTTAAAGAGCAGTACACTTGAGTTATAAACATAAAATAGCAGTAAGATCACGGAACAGTCGGAGTAATGATACACCAAGATCATGAGCTTTATGCTCACTGTGGAAATCTATAATTGACTAGGTACTATAATTTGTAAAAGATAATCATCTTACGATAGAAAGAAACCTTCGAAGAACCCATTCTTTTAAATAGCATTAATTATGTTAAGGATAAAAGTCATTATGGCTTAAATATAAATATTGTCATAGATCCAAAACAACAAAAGGAGTTTACTTTACCTCATCGGAGACTGGCAGCTTAATAATCAATTTATATACTAGCATCTTAACATGCTAAAGAAGTACTTCTCGACATAATTTAAAATAAACTCGTATTTGATCATACGCTTACCTGCTGAACCTGTAAGAACCAACAATCCATTTGAGTTAGCAGAACGCTAAGTAATCCCCAATTTCAAACATGGTTTCTCACCTACTTGACAAAAGTAAATCATCAGTACAGCTAGCAGCAACTAAATGCAAGTCCTCTTTCTATAACTTATAATAATTAAAGTTGTATTAGTTTGTTATGTATTTACAACTAATCCTTAAAATTTGTTAAACTGTTTCATTTTCTGCTAACCTCTAGCAGTTACTAAACTGTGATTTAAGACATTTTATGTCACTTTAAAAATTTAAAAATTTTATGAAATTTTTGGTTATCACAATATGGTTTTGCTAGTGGTCTCTTATTTGAAGTAATCCTTTTGGTAGCTTTGAAATTTGAGAGTAAGATGAAGAAAGGATATTCATAAGTGCCATAAGATTGACATCACTTAAGGCCTCTATGGGGAAGTCTGTTATCTTTCCTTGGTTTCTTCATCTTCTGTTTATGATGCACAACAATATAAACATAAATATTGCCCAACGAAAAAATAAGGGTGTGTGCAATGGAAATGGAAATAGGATGAATATGCAGAAGTACTACATTTATTATATTTATCATTAAGTGTTGAACATTCAAAACAAAACAAAAAACATTTAAAGCCCAAATATTAATTTCAAAATAGAAAGCATAAGTAAAATATGACCTAGTCATGGACCATGGTAAACAATCATAGTTCTTGAATCCACAGCTAATCCTCCATGCCACAGACTATGCGTTCGAGGAAAGAAAGGTGGTGGATTCTCAAAACCACATATAGTATTCCTTTGATAATAGAAAGATGGGGTTTAAAATTTCCAAATTAAATATAGTACGACACAATGAATCATACACAATGGCAGCATGAATAATCAATTCACAAGATTTTGTGACTGCACTCAATTTTCCAACCAAGCATCATCATGGCCACATTTTCTAGGTTGGATGAAGACTTATGAAAAACTAAGACAAGTAGATGAATATTTGTACTGCTACAATTTTTCTAGAGCCCTTTATTTGTATGGTCCAGTGTGATCCCTGCAACACTATGCTAGCCCCTTTTCTTGATATTTTACCATTTCCCATTTATGGCGGTATATCTTGTTGGGATTGACCAACATGATTGTCATGCCATTTTTTATGTATACCATAACACTTATACATTCCAAAAAATTGAACATTTTTACCTGTTTAAATATTCTCCTGCCTCTGCTGTTGTTTTAGGAAAAAATGATTTGAAGATGGCCAATACAACTAAGCATTAATTCTCTATATTACTAAGCAAGTTGAAAATGACAAAGGCAAAGTGCTTCCTCTTTATGCTCTGAAAAGTATTTGAAACCTATTTTGATGATCTCATCGACCTTGCATGTACTATACATAATATAATTAATAATATAACACATTGGGTTAGCCCTGATGGGTATCCCAACTGGCCAAATCCCCCCAGCCAAAGTTGACCCTCTGTCATGAGGTAGGGTTTGACTCTGCTTGGGTCCATCAGGGTCAAGCTTACGATATTCAACAACCAATAGGTGGTTCTCCGATGTGGTTGAGTGCCTAAGAGACCTTACACACACACACACACACACACACACACACACACATATAACACATTGGGTTAGCATTTATTTTTAGGAAGTCAACCGTAAGACATCATTATCATCTCTATAATTATGTTATGTACATAACATTATAATCAGTTGTGTACGAGGCATTTTTTTCCAGGTTATAATGGTAGGGGGAAACCGTTGGGTACTGATCCTCGTTTCTAGGATGGTAACTAGGGTAAGCCTTATATTCTTTAGGGAACAATCCCATGACAATAGTTGGGCTCAAAGTCATTAAAGTAATATACTCATTATGAGATAAACATGCGAGTTGTAGTAATAGAATAAAGGTGGGGAGGATAACACTCCATCCCACAACCATTCAAGCTAGACCCGATTGACTATTGTGTATGATGCTTAACCCTAAAGTTGGTTCATATATTATTCTATTGCACTTGGATTTTAAAAGAAGTTCCTTGCTTTTTGGTTAAATCCATCTTTCTACATGAGTCTTGTGAAGCCATCTTTTTTCCTTCATCTCGTTCATGTCAATGTTAATTTTGACCTTTAGAGTGTTGTAGCTAGTCTGTATGTGTGCTTAAAATTGAAATTTATTATATAAATGCCCAAGATTAATTTAATTTGCAAAGAGGGTTGAATAATTCTTTGAAAAGATGTTGTGCAAGGTCCTCGGCATGACTATAAAATGAGGTTCCTAAATACTGCAAGTTTTTATGTGTAAAATGCTAATGGATTTGAATGTCTTATGACGATTTTGTGATGATTCTGCATAAAGTATTTAAAACTAGTACAAATCACCTACATGTCTTTTAAAGTAGATTGAATTTATTAAATCTGAGATGGATAAATTCAATAGAAGTCAATGTAGCCATTATAAAATGAACCCAATGCAAAATGCTAGTAATTCTTTCTGAAAACGATTTCAGCTTTGGTGAATGGATGGTTTAGAAGTACCATGATTTTAAACCCATAGAAATTTCAATGGGAATCATGTCAATTAAAATTTTAATAAAATTCATTAAATAAGATTCGTGTGTTGGTTATGCAAGCTTCACTCTTTTGTTTTTGGCATATTTTTGAAAAATATGCCTTTCCAAAATTTAGATAGTCTATATGATATTTTTTTCTAAAGCATTAGAGAATGGGTTATTAGTTGTGGTAGGAAAACCATGTTGTCTATTTCTCATGGATAGGAGGTTGGTGTGTATTCTTCTTACCAAGGAAAAAGCACATTTTAACAATTATTATTTTTGTGGGAAGAGAGATACAACTATACTTACAAATGAAAATTGTGAATTAAAGCTACGATTACAATTTCTTGAGCGACATGGTCACCTCCATAATGGTAAGTACATGGGCCAAAAACTCTTAAGAAACACAAAATCAGGATTTTTTAGCATAGGTTAACACTCTATTTGTTACTTAATGAAATGAGATTCCTAGCCATCAGTTTTAGCTGGAGATCCTTGTTCTCAACACCAAAATAAATTAAACAATAGTTTTCATGCAAATTCACTGAACAAGTCCATCCCATGAAACAAGAATTGAGCACTATAGTTTATTACTAGAAGTAAAACCATGCATGCTACTAGAAAACAATCCCTCTTCAAGCCAAGGTATTTGCAAGAAGCCTTAATCTGAGATTTTATATCCAATCATTTTGGGTGGCTCTCCTTTGTCTTGGGCTAGTTGAGATGCATATTGTTGGATTATGAGTAACCCATGCAATGTATAGTTGTTCTGCTATTACTTATTCATTTATTACTAAACAACTGTGACTACTCCATTTCTATTATGTTCTCAAACTTATTTGACAACTTAAGTTTACTCTTTTTCCATTAGGTATAAAATAAGGTTTATTAAACTAATCCTTATTCAATCAAGGCTAAGGTTCATTACAAAGTTGAATCTTTAGCTCTATATACATTCAACAAGTTGATGTCTTTACTTGTATGCATCATCCCCTCCTTAAGCTTCTCTCTAATTTTTTATGTCTTCAACTTTGAAGGGTTACCACAGTTTACAAGTTAAGTATGTCCTCCCTCACCCATGCAAGAGTGATTACAGAAAAATGACACAAGCGTGAAATTTATTTGAAACATAAATCATCAACATTGATGCTATAAATGGTCCCCCGATTATAAAAAGCATCATTCTACAGCAAATAACTACATATCAATAAAATCACTCCTAGTATTGGGATCCTCATCATATGTACGACCCCATGCCTCCTCCTTTGGCCTCTAACTCTATCCTCTAGGACATTAGTAATAGTGCTTGATGCTACATGTGGATCCCAATCCAAACATCTTGTTGTTGCTCAAATCATCACCGTCCAATTTTGATAAAATTGGTTAATCTGAGCATTAAAATGAGGCAGAAAGATCAACATGTCTAATAAGTTGTTTTGTCTTGAGTGAAGGGTGCTTGTTAAATAAGGTCATGGTAGATGAGTTCAAAAGTCAAAACCATCAACAATGGTGCATGTAGAGGGCTTGGTGCTCTTGATTAAATTCCAATCCCATACTTCCATACATGATGGAATGCTGTCTTGAAACGCTTCAATCCTACCAATATTTAAATACCGAAATCAGGAAATTTGTCAGGTCTACTAAATTCTGAATGGGATATGTATTTCTACTTTCTTCATATTAAGTTCAATGAGGTTGGTGTCAATTTTCCTTTAATATTCAAATTATGGCTAATAGTGCATGCAAGATCTCTACTGATAACCACACATGAATATCTTTTACAGTATGCAGCGGAATATAAAACTGAGAAATAAATCACAACATCACATCACAATAATGATACTGTTATTTTGGGTATGGAAACCCCCAGAGAAACCCAAGATGGGAAAACCGGTGCAGCAGTCAGATATAGATTTTATTATGAGAAAATATGGAACTTTTACGATCACTACAAATTCACCCAAACCTAGCGAATGCAATACCTGTAAGAATCAATGGGAAAATCCCAGCTAAACCTCAACACCCTCCTATGTGAGTGTACGACCCAACTATACGAAGCTCGGTGATCCTGCTGATTTCTCCTACGTCTTCTCAACTAAATCCTCTATCTGACTTTCTCTCCCTGTCTGTATCGTGACTCTGTCGAAATACAAGTGTGTGTGTCCTCTCCACCAATTGATCTCTCTTCTATAACTTTAGGTAAAGAAAAAACCCTAATTTCACTTTCACTTTAACTAGTGGTAAAGAAAAACCCTAATTTCACTGTCACTTTAACTAGTGTTTCACTAAAGTTAATTTAGATCACTTTAATTTATTTTCCAAAGTAAACTTAGGAAAAGTAAATTAAATACAATTGGCTTCCAAATTTAAGTCTTCTTCATGCAAGAACAAATGCATGCATGAAGACCTTCCTTGTTGCTACTAGTTTAACACTCCCTCTCAACGAGGAAGGGATTCAGTAGCAACCTTGACTTATCCCTAAAATTCACAAAACTTTGTCTACAAAGTGCCTTGGTGAAAATGTCTACCACCTGCTCATCTGTTTGTATGTACTCCAACCGAATGGTTCCTCTATGAACACAATCTCTCAAGAAGTGGTATCTGATGTCTATGTGTTTGCTCCAGTCATCTAACATTGGATTCTCAGATATCCTAATGCCACTCTGATTGTCACAGTGAAGTACTGTAGAATCTACTTCACACTTGAATAACCCTACAAGTAACATCCTCAGCCACATACGCTCACAAGCAGCCATGTTGGCTGCCACGTACTCAACCTCTGCCGAGCTCAATGCAACTGAATTTTGCTTCCTGCTGAATTAAGAGACAAACCCTGAACTAATACTGAAACAATAACCTGAAGTAATCTTTTGGTCCTCTACACATCCTGCCTAGTCAACATATGTGAAACCTGCTAACTATACACTCCCCCTATGCTCATAAACCAATCCATACTCCATTGTACCTCTGATGTAGCAAAGTACGTGCTTCACAACTGTCCAATGCACTCTCCGAGGGTCCACCATGAAGTGAATCAAAGATTTTATTGCAAAACTGATGTCTAGTCAAGTGTTGAACAGATACATAAGCAATCCGATAAGCTGACGATACAAGGTAGGATCAAATCTGGGTGACCCTGATGCATCAACATTCCTCCAGCTGGAAACTAGAGGTATGGCCATAGGCTTGCAGTCCTCCATCCTGAATCTCTTTAGGATCTCTACTGCATACTTCCCCTATCCAATTAATAAGCATCCATCTCTCTGCCAAACCTCCAATCCCAGAAAGTAATGCAACAACCCAAGGTATTTTATCTCAAATGCCACTGCAAAATTGGACCTGTAGTCTCCAATCAGCCTCTCATCTCCTGTCAAAAAGAGATCATCGAAATACATGACCAGTATGAGAGGTACCTCACCTATCAAGAAGTACAGGTTGTGGTCAGCCTCACTCCGCTAAAATCCCATCTCCCGTAGATAACTGTCAATCCTCAAGTACCATGCTCGAGGAGCCTTATTGAGCCCGTAAAGAGATCGATGTAGTCTGGAAACATGTGTATCCCTATTCTCCACATCAAACCCCTATGGTTGCTCAATATACACCTCCTCCTCTATCACTCCATTCAGGAAGGCCGCCTTGATGTCCATCTGATGGACACACCAACCCATCTCAGCTGCTAGTGAGATAATGGTCCGAATGGAAGAATATCTAGTAATAGGGGTGAAGGCCTCATCATAATCAATGCCCTCCTTATGTGAAAACCCCTTAGCCACAAAGTGTGCCTTGTACTTCTCCACGCTTCCATCGGTTGCATGCTTCACCTTGTAGATCCATCTGGATCCCACCACCTTTTTCCCTTGTGGCCTCAGCACAACCTCCCATACCTAGTTTTTCATAATGGAGTCATACTCCTCAACCATAGCCTCCCACCACACATCATGTTGTGCAGCCTCTGCAGACCTGGAAGGTTTAGAGTTAATCAACTATGTCATCAGTGCCATATAACTAAGCCTCTCTGGTGGTACAATTTGTCTAGAATATTTCTATGGAGGATCTACCTTCCTAGAATCCTACACTGTATACCTAAACCACTTAGGCCTGGGCCTAGTGTCAACCTACTGTGACTGCTGGATATCCGTCTCCTGCTGTAGCTCATCCTTCAAGTCAATGACTGGAGGATCCTATCCACCTGACTCCCTCTGACCATTAGAACCCGTGCTCTGTGTCTGTACCTGTAACTGTACATCTGGCTCCTCCAACTTGACCCCTGTCTCCTGTGCTGGCTGCTTCTCTGCTGGTAAGTCCAAATATCTTTGCAAGGCCCTACCCTCATCGAACTGGACATCCCTGCTCACAATGATCCTTCTGCGAGTAGGAATGTAAACTCTATATTCCTTTGATATCTCGATGTACCCAACAAGCAACCCCTTCTCTCTATAAGGGTCTAGCTTCTTCCTATTGTCAGCATGAACATTACAATAGAAGATACTACAGAATATGTGAATGTGAATCACATATGGCCTAGTGCCTGTGAAGACCTCCTTTGGTGTCTTCCTCCCCAAAGATGTGTGGGGACACTTGTTTTGAATATATACTACAGTCCTGTGTGCCTCGAGCCAGAGGAATAGTGGTAATCCTTGATCAAATAGCATGGCTTTGGCTGCTCCAACCATCATCCTATTCTTTCGCTCTGCAAATCCATTCTGCTATGGGGTATGGGGCACAGTGTGCTCCTTCTTGATCCCCTCAGCCGATCAATACTCCATGAAATCATTGGAAGTGTACTCACCCTTGTTGTTTGTCCTCAACACCTGAATCTTCTTCCCTATTTGGTTCTCCATGAGAGTCTTGAACTCTCAGAACCTATCAAAGAACTCTGACTTGGCCTCTAGAAAATAGATCCAGGTCTTCATGGAATAGTCATTAATGAAACCACAGTAGCTGTAACCACAGAATGAATGGACACTCGTAGGTCTAGATACATTAGAATGCACCAAGTCCAATGGCTCCTTAGACTTGTGCTCACTCTGTGGGAAAGGATTCCTGATGTTCTTCCCCAAATCACAACCCTTGTAGTGGTTATGATTCTCCTCATATACCTTATGAACTCCAATGACTGCCCATCTTAAATGATTCAGTGCTCCATGGTGTAAGTGTGACATCCTCCTATGCCACAACTCACCCTGACTGCTGCTGCTGACTAGAGCCTTTGTAGGCTCAAAGTGTAGTCTATACACTTTCCTACTCCTCCTATCAATCACCCGATCCAAGCTCCTATCTGACCCCTTGGGCCTAATATACACTCTATGGTCACGAAAATTCACCTGATATCCCTTGTCCTCCAAAGTGGAGACTGATATAAGGTTCTTGGTCAATCCTGGAACATATAACACATCATCAAAACTGAGGGGTTTGCCAAACTCCCTCTCAAATGAAACAGTGCCAAATCCCTATGCTTGATACCACACATCATCACCTAGCTCAACGTGGATCCCCGTTCCACCCTTTTGCAAGTCTCTGAAGAATCTCCTTTGTCCAGTCATGTGACTAGATGCTCCACTGTCGATGTACCATATGCTGCTCCCTGTGGTACTTTCCATGCAAGCTGTCAAGCAAAACTCCTCATCGAAGTTCTTGTTGAACTCATCCACCTCTGCAGATCCAAACCATTTGAGTGTTACTCTTCTTCTTCCTGTCTAGGCACTGGGAGGAAAAGTCTCCTTGCTTGTGGAAGATAAAACACTTGACCTTTGACACGTCAAGGTTCTTCTTACCATCCTTCTTCCTCTTTTCCTTCCCCTTTCTCTTCCCTTTAAGTGATAGAGCCTCCTCATCCACAATTTGTCGGGCACTGCTGGATGAGCCCGATCCTTGACCCATACGGGTCTCCTCCTGCACAAAGTCATCTCATAGTCTCTTCCAATCAGGGAGATTCTCCCTTGCCACAACACCTTTGACAAAGGCATCCCATGGCTTAGAGAAGCCATTGAGGGCTATCCGAAATAGCTCTTCATCATCAGTCTTAGAGCCAACAACTCCAAGCTCATCCCTGATCCGTGTGAGCCTCGTGAGATAAGGCACCACTTCTTCTCCCTTGGCCACCTTGGTGCTGTGCATCCTCTCTTGCAACACCATCTTCTGGTTCTCATTCTTTCTTTGATACAGGCTCTCCAAAGTCGTCACATCTTTGTTGTGGTATTCTTACCAAAAAGGTGAGGGACTATATGGTCCTTCACTCCATCCATGATAATCAGCATGGATCTAGAATCAATCTTCTTCCAAGATGCTAAATCTGTCGGATCTGTGGGTGCAACCTTCGTCGAGTCAATGTGCTCCTCTACATCACTAACGTTCAAGATCCTTGTGATCATTTCTTTCCATGTAGGAAAGTTTTGAGCACCCTCGAGTCTATCCTCAACTTTCAACTACAGGACCATAGTGAAGTGTACCTGTCAAACCCTAGATCTGGAATTATAGGTTTGTGTCTTCCTATACATCTACCCCTTATCTATCATTGTTGTTGCAAATCTCTCAGCTTTAGCTCAACAGAGCTCTGCTACCATGCCAATTTTCTTTTAATATTCAAACTAGGGCTAACAATGCATGCAATATCTCTACTGATAACCACACATGAATATATTTTACAGTATGCAGCAAAATATAAAATTGAGAAATAAATCACAACATCACATCAGAATAATGATACTATTATTTTAGGTATGGAAACCCCCGGAAAAACCCAAGATGGGAAAACCGGTGCAGCAGTCAGATATAGATTTTATTATGAGAAAATATGGAACTTTTACAATCACTACAAATTCACCCAAACCTCATGAATGCAGTACCCGGTAGAATCACTTGGAAAATCCCAGCTAAACCTCAACACCCTCATGTGTGAGTGTACGACGCAGCTGTACGAATCTCAATGATCCTGCTGCTCGCTCCTCCATCTTCTCAGCTAAATCCTCTGTCTGACTTTATATCCCTGTCTATATCATGTCTCTGTCAAAATACAAGTGTGTGTGTCCTCTCCACTAGTTGATCTCTCATTTATAACTTTGGGTAAAGCGAAAACCCTAATTTCACTTTCACTTTAACTAGTGGTAAAGCAAAAACACTAATTTCACTTTCACTTTAATTAGTGTTTCACTAAAGTTAATTTAGATCCCTTTAATTTTTTATGCAAAGTAAACTTAGGAAATGTAAACTAAAATACAATTGGTTTCCTAATTTAAGTCTTATGTATGCAAGACCACATGCATGCAGGAAGACCTTCCTTGTTGATACTAGTCTAACAGTTGGAACCACTCAAACATCCTGGAATTATTAATGCTAATGTTAAAAATTCAAGTCAAATGAGAGAAAAAGAAGGATAAAGGAGAATGTCAACCTTTGCTTTAGGAATTTAATACTGTTATTTATTTCTTCCAACAACAATTAGAGTGGTGGGGGAGTTAGAAAAGAAAACAAGACTAATAGAAAGAATTATTTACTTTTTTTTTCATTTTCGTATTGAGAGCAACAAGGTGCAGTCTAAATCCTAGTATGGATGAGATGTGTAATGCTTGTAGTTTATAAATGGAAATGAAACAAAGGATGAAGACTACACAACCATAAATTATAGCATATGTTGAAATGGAAGCGTAGCAATGAGTTTGTGTTTCATGAGTAGGCTAGTGCATCCTTCGAAAAATTTACACCATTATTAAAACACTACATATGCAAAGTAACTGATGATATAGATAGGGTCGTGAGGAAAATGGGGTCACAGAATAATGAAAACTAAATACAGTATAACACTCTGAGTAGAACTTTTAAAGGCAGAGTTAATAGTGGTAAATTTTGATAATTTGGGCTCAAATCAACACCCTCCAATTTTGATAAAATTGGCTAATCTAAGCATCAAAATGAGGCAGAAAGCTTAACATGTCTAATTGTTAAATTTTCATATGCTTAGCTAAGACATCAGTATATCATTTCATTTTTCATAATAAAAGCATATAAACAAGATCACTGAAAGAAACAACATCACAAGAACAACACAGATTTATCCTGGGAAAACCCTAAAGGGAAAAACCCAGCAAAAGCTTCCTCAATATAGATGCCCCAAAAAGGTAAAAAGGTAAAACCAACAAGGAGATCAAAAAAACCTGATCCTCCTCCTTCTCCAGCAACTTCTCTCCTCCACAAGTGCGCTATTCCAAGTGAGTGTGTGTGTCTCAAATGAGGAGCACTACACCTCTATTTATATTCATCCGTTCACTTAAGTTGACTCATTTGACATGTAGGCTCGAGTTAAATCATGTAGGCTCGAGTTACACATGTAGGCTCAAGTAACCACACTAGGGTGCTGATGACCCACCTTTACAATTAGAGGGGACTACCTCATGACTCTTATTAGTTCTTCTGATTAGGAGCATCGGGATACAATGTAATACAAGTGGTTCTCCCGATAGGACCATCGGGGACCATAAAAAGATACATATAGAATGTTCTTCGAAGTTACAATATTTCAACACCCCCCCTTAACGAGAAGGGTATTCTACATCAACGACAAGAGTAGAGATATGGGACATGATCAGCAGGGTAACACATCTATAAATCATTCGAAGGTTTTCAACATCATGTAGTCTTCATCTTCAATCTTCAGTCTTCATCATCAGCAACATCTTCAGCATTTTGATCTTTTAATTAGCAGCGACATTTTCAGCACTTGGATCTTTCGATCATCAACAGCTTCACCACTTTGACTACTCGATCAGCAACAACATCTTCAGCATTTTGACCTTTCGATTAGCAACATCTTCAACACTTTGAATGTTCGATCAGAAACAACATCTTCAGCATTTTGATCAGCAACTTCTTCAGCACTTTGACTGTTCGATCAGCAGCAACATCATCATCATCATATTCTGATCTGTCGATCAGTATGGCATCATCATCATCAGCAATAACCTGCAATCCACAACTCAAAGACAAAAAGTCTTTGGATCGTTTTTGGACTTAAAGTCCAGGGATGATGCAATCCCACCACATTCTCGACAACCTAAGTTACTGGATTGATTATGGGAGAATCAGTCCCTATCAATTTAGGACTAAGTCCAAGGACGATGCAATCCTACCACATTCTCGACGACCGAAGTCACCGGATACAATTATGGGATAATCACTAGCTATCACTTTAGGACTTGAGTCCAAGGATGGTGCAATCCTACCACATTCTCGATGACCGAAGTCACCGGATACAATTACGGGATAATCACTCCCTCTCACTTTAGGACTTGAGTCCAAGGATGATGCAATCCTACCACATTCTCGACGACCGAAGTCACCGGATATAATTACAGGATAATTACTCTCTATCACTTTAGGACTTGAGTCCAAGGATGATGCAATCCTACCACGTTCTCGACAACGGAAGTCACCGGATACAATTACGAGATAATCACTCCCTATCACTTTAGGACTTATGTCCAAGGATGATGCAATCCTGCCACATTCTCGAAAACCAAAGTCTCCGGATCACTTTAGAACAAGTGTCCAAGGATGATACAATCCTGCTTCAGTCTCGAAGACCGAGGTCTCCGGATCACTTTAGGGCAAGTGCCCAGGGATGATACAATCCCACCATGTTCTCGAGGACCGAGGTCACCGGATCACTTTAGGGCAAGTGCCCAGGGATGATACAATCCCACTGCAACATCACTACTCTCCCTTTTGGGGAAGATCTTTTCGAACCACACCAAGCTTGTCTCGAAAGTGTTCGAACTTCACTCAGGACAAAGGCTTTGTCAATACATCAGAAACTTGTTCATCAGTACTCACGTACTGGAGCTTTATAGCTCCCTTCTGCATCATATCTCGAATGTAGAAATATTTGATTTCTATGTGCTTTGATCTGTCATGAAACACAGGGTTCTCTGTCATCTTTATGCAACTTTGGTTATCACATAGAATCACGGTAGTGTCCAGCTCTAGGTTGAATAATCCTGTCAGTAGCTTCTGAAGCCATATGGCTTCACAACTAGCAGAGCAAGCTACTATATATTCTGCTTCGGCTGTACTCAGTGCAACACTGGATTGCTTTCTGCTAAACCATGAGATCATAGCAGATCCCAGACCAAAACATCCACCTGATGTGCTTTTTCTATCTGAGATACTTCCGACCCAATCTGCATCTGTATAGCCATACAATCTATACTCATGGCTATTATCATACTATAGACCAAAGTCTATAGTTCCTTTCAAATATCTCATCACATGTTTTGCAGCTACCAAGTGAACCCGTCTAGGTTGAACTAAATATTGAATTAAGGTGTTCATAGCAAAACAAATGTCTGGCCTGGTATTTGTCAAATACATCAATGACCCAATGATCTGTCTGTAAAGGGTCACATCCACTAACTCTGATGAGTCATCAGTTAACAACTTCAGGTTGGAATCCATGGGTGTGGACAAGGCTTTGCATTCCAACATGTTGAATCTTTTCAATATCTCTACTGCATACTTTCCTTGATTGAGAAAGATTCCTTCTGAACTTTGCCATACTTCCAGACCTAGGATATAGTGCATTAACCCAAGGTCTTTCATCTCAAATTCTTCTGCTAGTCTCTTCTTGCTTTTCATAATCTGTTTCTCATTTCTTGTCAAGAATAAATCATCCACATATAGTAGTAGGATGACAGGTTCTTCTTCTATAACCTTGAGGTATAGGTTAGGATTAGCTTTACTCTTGGTAAATCCCATGCTTGACAGGAAACTATCTATCCTCTCATTCCAAGCTCTAGGAGCTTGTTTAAGACCATACAAGGCCTTCTTCAACTTGCATACATGAGTACGTCTGTCTTCAACTTCAAATCCTTGAGGTTGTTCTATGTAAACTTCTTCTTCGATAACACCATTCAGAAAAAGTTGTTTTCACTGTTGAAATATTGTAACTTCGAAGAATATTCTTTATGTATCTTTTGTGGTTCCCGATGGTCCAACCGGGAGAACCACTTGTATTACATTGTACCCCGATG
>LPNX010904537.1:34050-47549 GCA_001517045.1 Pseudotsuga menziesii
TTGTAATTGAGGAAGCCTCAAGATCAGAGATCTTCATGGCTTCCCAATAATAGAGACATGATGTTATGATTGAAATTGTATAAATATGGGGAGCTATTCTCAGCCAGGGGTTGAACCCTTAACCAAATTTTTGCATAATCTATGACTGAGGTTGCATGATTTATCTACCCTCTTTAATACAAGGAGTTACTTCAGATCTCAGTGCTTTAACATGTGTTACTTCCAGCATCTCTCCGTGAATTCTGGGCTCGCCTTCCCATAGGGATTGATGAGTTAATTAGGAATTATAATTATTCAGTCATGTGATGTTGTGATAATTTCGTTTCCTCATAGTAAGCTGCAACAGTTATTGAATACAGTGTGTTATTAATTGCATCTCTTGGAAAGCTACAATGGTATGGTGTGACGGTCGACTGTATAGGTAATTGTCCCTGATGAAATTGTGTGGTAGCTGTAACAGCCCTGTTCATCCCTAGATCTTTCAATTATTGTTTCTATATATATTTGCAGTTCGTTCCTTTACTTTTATAGTTGTAGAATTTCATTCCTGTACCTTGAATTCCTAGAATATCTGAACTCAATTCATGTCTTCTGGATTTCTAGAATAATTATATCAAGATAATTGGGTGAATCATTAGATGGTTTGGCTATCAGGATTTCATTTTTCGGCAATAGTAATCTAGATGTGATTTCTTGAATCTTTTAATTATAGATTAAGAAGAGTAAAAGGTAATTGTGGTTGTATCCTTTAGAAAGTAAACTAGATTAAGTGGATCCTTGGGATGAGCATAGCTGAGCAGAGAATAGGATGTTTTACTTACATCAACTCAGAGTTTAAGCATATATATTGCATGTTATCCTTGAAATAAAATACTTCCTTGGGTTGACAATAAATATTGAACACTCTGTATGTTAGCTGTAATTAACTTGCATATTGGGTGCGCAACATTTGGCGCCGTTACCGGGGAGGATAAGTATTAAACACTATCATAGTTGCATCCTGTAATTGTTTCTATTCAGACTTCTTCAATTTTTTTTCATTTGTATGATTTGGGTTGCATGAATACAAGAAGGGTACAGTGTGATCATCTTATAAATCCCAAAACCACACAAAACACTAACATTGCATGTGGTCGAGGTCGTGAGCGAGGTCCAGAATTGGGGAGAAGAACATTCATTGACAATCTGGTTGATAGAACCAATTCTTCTACTCGGGCTCGCTATTAGGAAACAACCATCAGAAGAATCCCTACCAATACTGGAGTGCCAGCGTCAAGTTCTACAGTGAAGAACACATGAGCAACTACAAAACCCTCGAATACCCATGTAGAGGAGGACAGAGTTAGTACTGAAGGATCGTATCATCGAGATCTAATCTATCACATTAACGGGAAGGTTGTAACTAAGGACGAGTGGACATGGTTCCATCAAAAATTCATCTATCAGTGGAAGAATGAAGAGGAGAAAATAGAATAAGATATGAGTAACAAACACGAATCCGAAGAGGAAGAGGCAATGGGAGAAAATCATCATCATGAAGGTAATTCCCTGCCTGAAGGGACGGTGGATACACTTCAGTTCCCAATTAAACAACCAAAAGGGATAGCCCCTATGAAAAATATATCGCCATCAGTGTCGCCTCTCTTTTATGGAAAAGAGGTAGAGGATCTAGATGAATTTCTTTTTGAATTTGATATCTTCTGTTGCAGCTATGACTAGACCACCAATGCACAGAAGCTGAAACTCTTCCCTGCCACTCTGAAGGACAATGCATTACATTGGTTTATGAGTCTAGGAGGTGGATGTCACTAATTGGGACAGGATGAAACAGGTGTTCCTGGAGAAATATCAGGAGTATTGCAATACCAAGGACAAGAGAGAAGAATTGTTTGAAATGGTACAAAAGGATGATGAAAGTCTAGAAGATTTTGTCAAGAGGATTTTATATAATGTGCAAAGAGTTGGACAGACTAATATGGGGATATATGTGCTCAAAATAATCCTGCTTCATGGGATTAGGGATGATTTCCTAGATATGTTAAACCTATTAGGAAAGGGGGATATCTCCAAGGATTCTTTCTAGAAAATTGTGGAACTGTGTAAAAGGTACTCCAGGGGATCTTCCAGGAATAACATGCGGAACAAACGGGACAAAATAGAACATGATTTCTTCTATAGAACTCAAAATTCATCTAATGGAGGAGCCACTCGTCCAGATATAGGAAACCTCCTCAAAAATTTCAAAATAGAAATGATGAGCTCTATCTCCTCGAAAATAGATGTCCTGAGGGAAAAGTAGAAACAAGCAGTAGAGGATCTCACACTAGGTATACTATACCCTCGATGTAGAAAGAACCACCCTCTAAAGGAGTGCCCGCTCGATAGGATAGAAGTGTGTCAGCTATGCGAGCTGAACCATGACACAAAAGAATGCCTATCACTACCCCAAGTGAAGGTTTTTCTGCAGGCATCAATTCCATAGGTGGAACCAACTTACTTTATTGCACAAAAGAAGCCCTGGCAGATGCGAAATCAAGGTATGACTCCAGACTCATTTCCATTTTTGAATAACATGAATAATTGGAATAATATACAGCACATGAATACACAATTCCCTTCATCTTATTCTAATCTTCAATGGTACCCCTCTCAACCTTTAATGTAAAATTTTAACTCCTAGAACCCTTGGGTTGAGCCACCTCAGCCACCATAGCCACCACACCAACCAACTTCTTGGTCTCCTAGATGGAGGAATTTCCATCCAGGGAACTAGTTTCCTCAACAACCTCCAAATCAACCATTTTCTCAACATCCATACCCTCCTCAATATCCTCATCCTTATCAGCAGCCGTAGCTGCAACTTCAAAACAATGCTGCCCCTAATATGCTAGTATGACCTTAGCTACCTGCTCAACCTAATCCTAACCCAAATAATAAAACAACCCATCAATTTGAGATTTTCAACATGCCTGCTTACTCCCTTACTCCTGTGCCCTTCAACGATATTCGCTTATGATCAAGAAAGGTAGTGGAGCCTTTGATCATTGAGAATGTTCCATCCTCTATGCATGAAGAAGGGGTAAACCCACAGCATTTATCTAATGCAACCCCCATAATTGAAGATGCTGAACATCCTACTAATGTGTCAGCTGAAACACATGATAATACATCCAGTGACACATAGCCTACCCAGCTGATTAGGAAACCAACGTACCCTGAAATATTAATGCTACCAAATGTAGTGTGACAACCTCACTTTAACCTCTTAAAAGAATTAAAAACCCTTTATGTTAAAATTCCCCTCCTTCAGGCTCTTCAAGATGTACCTATCTATGCTAGAACTGTTCAAGATTTGTGTATAAGGAAACCAAGAAGGAAACCCAAAGATCCTCTCACTGTTCATGTCATAGGGAAATTATCTACATTGATAATGGGAAAAACCCTTTTGACCAAATATGACAATCCTGGGAATCCCACTGTCATTGTGCAGATTGGGCATACGCAGATACCCAACACACAGGTAGATTTAGGAGCAGCAATTAATTTTATGACTATTGAAATTGTAAGAAAACTCGGGCTCACTAATCTCAGGCCAACCCCCACCATTTTAGAACTAGCAGATAGATCCACTTTTAAACCTAAAGGAATTTTGGATGATCTCGTCATCTCAGTTGATTCTTGGTAGTACCTTGCTAACTTCTTGGTTTTACAACCTAAGTCACAGCTAGGAGGACACACACTGATCCTAGGAAGGCCTTGGTTAGCTACAACTGATGCTTGCATCAGCTACTGATCTGGTTCTATGACCATATCAGATGACACTGAGATAAAGAACCTCACTCTCTATCCTCCAGCTCGACTGAGCCTAGAAGCTGAAACCCCTTTATGGATGGAGCTAGAGGAAGAAGAGGGTGTTCAACCATTATTAACAACAGGGAAGGATTTAACCTTTAAGGATGAAATTGAAGACGATGCCATTTATAATTTCATCAGTGAACCCACTTTTGTCAATAAGGAAATTGATCAAATCCTGAATATTGCTCTAGGTGAGAAGGAACAAGAAAATATCACAGAAGAGGCAGTAGTCTGTGACACTCATATAGTTCCAGTATTGAAAATTTCGAAAAGTATTCCTATCGAGTTAGAGTCTGGAAAAACCCTGAATATTAACCCCATCCTCTCCCTAGATGAACATAAGTGCCTAATCAGTCTCTTAAAAGAACACAAGGGGGCATTTTCCTGGGAGTACACAGACATGAGGGGTATTCCCTCTAACCTATGCACCCATCATATTTATATCAAAGGTAACTCCCTCCCTATGTGCCAGCCTCAACGACGAATGAACCCCAATCTTAGCGACATAGTGAAGGAAGAAATTTAGAAAGTTTTGGAAGCAAGATTTATATATCCCATTTCAGACAGCAAGTGGGTGTCCCTACTCATAATAGTACCCAAGAAGAATGGTAAATGGAGATTCTGTGTGGACTATAGAGAGTTGAACAAGGCAACAAAAAAATATAATTTTTCCTTTCCTTCCATTGATCAAGTACTTAACACCTTATCTGGGAAGAATCTCTTCTCCTTCATGGATGGGTTTAGTGGGTACAATCAGATCCAGATTGCTCTTGAAGACTGGGATAAAACTACCTTCACATGTCCCTGGGGAACTTTTGCTTACAGAGTACTCCCCTTTGGTTTATCTAATGCACCAGCAACATTTCAAAGAGCTGTGATTGGCATATTTTTAGAATTAGTTAATGATAGTACGGAAATTTTTATGGATGATTTTACTCCTTATGGCAAGGATTTTGAAGAAGCATTGAAAAATTTCGAAAAGGTTTTAACTTGCTGTGAATAGACCCAACTCTCTTTAAGCACCGAAAAGTGCCATATGATGATGAGTGAAAGAGTGGTATTGGGGTATTTCATCTCTGATGATGGCATCCAAGTGGATCCCTCAAAAATCAAGGTAACAAAAAATATACCTACTCCTGTAACTCAAAAAGAAGTGCGAAGTTTCCTAGGGCATGCTAGATATTACCGAAGATTTATAGAAAATTTTTCCAAACTTGCCTCTCCTTTGTTTTCACTGTTAATAAAGGACATGCAATTTGTTTGGAATGAGGCATTCTAGATATCATTTGTTAAACTTAAGGAGAAGTTGTCCACAGCTCCCATCTTAAGAGGACCCAATTGGACCCTGCCCTTTCACATTTCTTCAGATGCTTCTAATACTGCCATTAGAGCAGTTTTAGGACAACAGGATGGTCAAGTACTTTATGCAATTTATTATATTAGTAAAAACTTAGCCCTTGCTGAACTTAATTATACTGTTACCGAGAAGGAGCTATTAGCCATTGTTTATTCCATTAACAAATTTTGACATTATATTAATGGACATCCTACATTTGTGCACACTGACCACTTGGCCATCAAATATCTAATGAATAAACCTGTTACTAATGCCAGGGTGACTAGGTGGATTTTATTATTACAGGAGTTTGATACTACCATTATAGATAAACCTGGAAGAGAAAATGTTGTCACTGATTTCTTATCTCGTTTCACTAGAAGTGATGATAATTTTCCTGTTGAGGACTCTTTTCCAGATGAACACTTATTTGCAGTTTCAGCTCACTCCCTTTGGTATGTATATGTCACTAATTACATGGCTGCAGGAAATATTCCAGTACATTTGTCCAAAAGAGAAAAGAGGAAAATTATTCAGCAAAGTGACAGGTATTGTTGGGTAGACGATCATCTCTTCTACATAGGCCATGATCTTGAGATCAGAAGGTGTGTAAGAGAAGATGAAATATTCCATATTTTAAAGGCCTTCCATGATGAGCCTTGTGGGGGCCATTTTACAGATAGAAGGATAGGACACAAAGTGTTGAGAATGGGCTACTATTGGCCGACCCTTTTCAGGGATGCAATAAGATATGTCTAGTCTGGTGATAGCTGCGAAAGGATGGGCCAGCCCAATAGATTAGATCAAATGTCTCTTCAACCAAAATTAGTGGTTGAACCATTTGATAGGTGGGCTTTAGATTTTGTTGGTCTTATCAGCCCTCATTCCAAGTAGAAATCCTACATCTTGGTCTGTACCGACTACATGAAAAAATGGGTAGAAGCTGTGGCTCTGGTGAAAGCCAATGACCAAGCTATGATTGATTTCCTGTATAGTGAAATCTTTACCCATTTTGGGGTACCCAAGGAAGTGGTTACCGACAGAGGGCCGCAATTTGTGTTGCATCAATTTGAAGCTCTACTATGAAAGTACCATATTCAACATCAGATAGCTTCACCCTACCATCCCCAAGCCAATTGCCAGGTGGAAAGCACTAACAAAGTCATAAAATATATTCTTACCAAGACGGTCAAGAGCCATTGGAGATATTGGGCTGACAGAATTCTGAAAGCATTGTGGCCATATTGTACCACTTGCCGCAACACTACAGGTTTCTCTCCTTATGACTTGATGTATGGGAAAAGTGTCATCTTCCTAATTGAATTTGAAATTAAGACTTTCAAGATAGCCAAAAAGGTAAACCTAGATGTAACCAAAGCCCAAAAGAGAAGATTTAATCAATTGAATGAACTTGATGAGAATCGGTTAGTCGTTGTAGATCAAACTATATTAATTCAGCAACAGAGATCCAATTGGCACGACCAATTCATCAAAAATAAAGTCTTCTGCGAGGGAGACTGGGCACTATTATATGATTCAAGATTCAAAAGAGACTTCAAGGGTAAACTATGCACAAGATGGTTGGGCCCATACCTAGTAGACAGAGTATTTCATAATGGTACGGTCCTCCTGGTAACCATTGATGAGAACTGTGCACCATTATTTGCTAATGCTCACAAGTTGTGACTGTACCATAAGCCCATTTCAAAGGACACATTTACGTCATAGGTTGTAGCCGATCTAGACTACCAGTTAGCACAAGGGCAGCAATTTTTGTCTGCCCCTATTAATCCCTAGTTAATCACTGTAAATCTCATATGAATCTTTGTACATAAATAAATGGTTTGTTTTTTTTTCTATTGTTATCTTTTTCTTTTGCACTTGATCCATTTTATTTATTTATGAAATGTGCAGGGAAGCGCCTAAAGAGTAGTGGTCATCATCGTACCTGATGACCAGGGTTGTGTTGCTATAACTTCCTGCACCAGAAGAAAATTCCTTGAATAAATTTGTTGCAGCCGCAATACGTTCCTTTATCCTGTTTCCCGCAACTGCAACATTTTCAAAATTAGTCTTTCACCCCGTTCCGCCAAGCTGCAACACCATTTTAATTTTTCCAATTATTCCCTTTTGCACAGTTGCAACACCGTGAAACTTCCACCCTTACCCCGTTTCATGCAGCTGCAACACCATAAAACTCCCGCCCTTATCCTGTTCTGTGCAGCTGCGACATCGTTTTACTTTTGTCCATTTTCATCTTTTTCGACAGCTGCAACACCATAAAACTCCCGCCCTTATCCTGTTCTGTGCAGCTGCGACATCGTTTTACTTTTGTCCATTTTCATCTTTTTCGACAGCTGCAACACCATCAATTTCCATCATCTTAACTCCTTTTTCCAATTTCGATAGCTACAACACCATTTTACTTTTGTCCATTTTCATCTTTTTCGACAGCTACAACACTGTTAATTTCCATTAGCTTAACGCCTTTTTTCGATTCTGGTAGCTGCAACACCATTTTACTTTTGTCCATTTTTCATGTTTTTCGGTAGTTGTGACACCTTTTCTGGCAGCAGCAACATTTTTAATCATCCATCGCGTATTTTTGAAGGTATGGCTTTGATTAACTACTTGATTAAGTATTAACTGGATCTAACAATATTAATCATACCTTCCTTTCTAAGCCCATTATTACATCGTTAACTCTCCACTCATGCAACTTAATGACTAGTTATGTTACCTGATAATCGCCACCTTTCCTAATTTGGGATAAATTCCAAATAATCCGATGCGCTAAAACTTTCTGAATTTACCCAAATCCACTCTTAGTTGTTCATGCATACTCTGTGCTTTAACCTCCATTATCAGAATTTGTAATTTTTCGAACTACAACATACCTCTGAAGGTAGACAAACATGGGTATTCCATCTCGGCATGAACCTCTAAACATGCGAGAACTCAGACGAAATGCTGAAGTTTTCACTATTTTTCAAGCTGCATGTTGGATTGACTTCTTCCAACGCCTAAATGGATTTCACCGTGAAACAACTTTACAGTTCACCTTGAATCTTACAAAAACCCACTCAGAGGTTTGGGGATTGCGTATTGAAGTCTCTAAAGCCATAGTGGCTGAGGTCACTGGTCTTGCTCAGGTGGGCCGAGCTTGGTTTGGACAAAGAACCCCCAATCCTGAAGCAGTACAGGATTTTTTTAGGGAAGGGGAGCACATTCAACCGTCACGGAGAGGGATAGCATTATAGTCACTACCACGCCCATGGAATCAAGTAGCAATTTTCCTCAAGAAGTATATCACTTGTGAAGGTAGGTATCAGACGGTCTATCACTCTAAATTTCCTTTATTATCTCATATCTATCATAGGGCTTTGCTAAACATTCCATTTTATTTATTCAATGATTTACATCATATGGCAGGGTTTGTATGAACTGCCAAGCATCCAATCTCTTCCATTACCCACCATGGCCTCATTAAGTTAACAATATTACAGACCCTTGCTCAACAAAACTGAACCTATGAGAAATTTACAAGTCAAGTTCAGGAACCCGTTCGTCTTCCCAGTGTTCCAATAGAAGAGGAAATGGAAGTACATGTACTCATGGGGCCTGTTCAAAATCAAGAATAGACGGTCAATCCACAGTTGGGGGGAAATGTAGAGCAATAGGAGGTTCAGAGTCCCTCCAATTTAGTTGGGTCGGGAGGGGGGGGGGATGATACTGGATTAGAGGATCAGTTAGGAGATCAAGCAAAAGAATTGGGAGAGGATGTACAAGAAAACCCTGTGGAAAGACTAAATAATAGGGCAGCTCTGACAACATAGATTGAAACTAGAGCAGCATTATATGTTGCGATAGTTGAAAATGAAGATGTTAGAGCTATGATAACAAAATAAAACATGGAGGTGGTGACCATTGAATCTTCCCCTAAATGGGGAGGAACCCTGATTGAGGAAGAACATCCTGAAGAATAAGAACATGTTGAAATTGGGGATATCCCTTCCACTTCAACCACAAATTTAGAAACTCCAGCACCACGGATAAAAAGGACACTAGTGGAAAATGGGATATTAGTGACCAAATAAATGACCAAAATCCACATATCAATGACCACTTTTGGTTTGGCGATCGCTGGTGGCTAATTTACGGTCTTTTATTACGCGACCAAAATTGGTCATTTTTATTTTGGTCATTTATAGCTTATGAGCTGGTCATTTATTTGGTCATATATTTGATCATTAATTTGGTCATATATTTGAATCAATGACCAAATATATGACCACATTTATAACTAAATTAATGACCACATGACAAACTAGAATATGACCAAATTTGGTTGCGTAATAAAAGACCATAAATTAGCCACCAAAACTGTTTTTTGGTCATTGATATGTGAATTTTGGTCTTTTTTTGGTCATTTATATCTCATTGTTTGGTCACGTATCTCGCAATTTTTGGTCATTATATATGTGAATTTTGGTCATTAATCTCAATTATTGGTTACTAATTTAGTCATTTTTAGTCATTTTATGTGTGGTTATTATATTTTAGTAGTTTTAATAGTGTCCATTATTAATCAATATAAATTTTTAATATGATATTATGTTTAAATTAAAAAAAGAATCATAAATTATTTATCATCATCTAATACATATGAAATATGCAATGTCACGTTAATTAGTTAATTACAACACTTATAAATAATATAAAGTACAACCATATAAGTTTTAAACCGCACAAGTTATATTATATGAAATGTCAAGTATTACAATAAATATGAGTTTTCTCAAAAACTATCTCCATGTAACTTTACATGAAAATCATCTAGTACATTGATGATTTTTCAAAATATTACAATAGCTAAACCATCCCACTTGTACTTGATTGTTAAGCCATACTTAGATCCCGTGGAAGCTTCAAAACCATACTTAACAGCTTGAAACCCTCAGCAATAGGCTCTTCATACTCAATGGTAAATCCTCAGTAGTGGGCTCTTCATACTCAATGGACCACTTATTTAAGCTCACCCCTGCAAAATCCAATAGAAAATTCTCACTTGTAAGTAAAAAAACAATGAACTGTAAAGTAGAAAAACAATGAAGAAAATTATTTATAATGTTCAACAGTTAACAACAGTAACCAAGATCATGTGCAAAATAGGAAAATATAATCTAACAAATTCAATTTAAAAATTGGTTAATTAAACTTGAAAGGCTAAATCTACACTATTCAGGGCCTAAGAAAAATGAAGAATGTAATTTAAGTTTAGTATATATTAAAAAGCATAGCGAATAGAGAAATAACACCATCTGCAATTAGGCTGACTCTCAACGTAAATAAGTTTGTCTGCATTAAAAGGAAAAGAACTCCAATAGGCATGAAAATTAATTGACAATCATGGTAGGTTTTGTCCTGACCTTTTCAGCGACGACAATTCCATTCACTACAGCATTCTTTGCAATTATTTTCAATGGGTAGCTTAAAGCCCGTTTAACACTGCCTGCACCAATCTATGAGCACCACAAAGTCTGACACAGTTTAAAGCCTATGTAATAACAAGTTGCAAAAGATTAAAAAAAATGTAATTTTGTATACACCTAATATTTCTATGTTCAACAAATAATGTGTCGTTTGACTATAAAACATGGCTCTGGAATCTTTTCCACCCCCATTGAACTTGATCATGAATGACAGAGACAAATATCACACCTTTTGCTCATTGTTTTCAACTGTATCTTTGATAGCATCAACCTTTGAAGGAAGACTCAATAGACTACACTCGCCACCAACAACGATGCTTTCCTCAACATCTGCCTGTATACAGTCATGGTTGTAAATTAACTTAAACTTTCTCCATCATTTAAGCACATAAAAACTATGAATCTATATTAGGTCTTTATGCAGAATTTTAACTCCTTTATTACAAACAGTAGATTATTTTGAAGTGCCCTATCAAATATATACAATTCAATGTAGAATTAATTGCTTGTTCATGGAATATGAAGAGTATAAATTATATGTACAGTTGAGAACTTGTGTGTGTGTTCTCTCTTCTCTAATGCCCTTGCACACACTACTAATTTATGATCCCCTGTAAACTGACCACCTTTATCAAGAAAGTTGTAGGATTTACCAGTAGCATAATCAGTTGCAGATTGTTGAAGGGAAACTTCAAGCAGCCTGAATGCTTCAGCCACATCACAACTTTCAACCTACACAAACCACCTATGTTAATAATGACTTGTATTTTTTCATACTTTTGGCTGTCATCTATTGAATTATCTTGAGAATATTTTTTGAATGTAACAAATAAAATTTAATTTAATAATTTATGTTCTACTATAGCTTGAGACACCAACAAATGAATTATAGAAATAGATTGGTAAATAACAAATATACTGTACAAAGAGATCAAATGACCTTTGTTTTTTTCCACCTCCATTTTTTTGGACTTGGTCTGGCCTAAAGCTAGCCATGCTTTTATCTTCGGATCATCAATAGACTTTGTTGGATTTAATTCTTGCAATGGATGCCTTGTGATTTTGTCTGATCAATTTGGTATCAACATGACTGTAAATTTTATATGGGCAACCAGCTCACCTTCAAGGCACAAAGACATTATCAATTAATAATTGCATGCATTTACTAAGAAATATTCAAATATAGTGGTCAAATGAGCATACCAATGAAATTGACAGAAACCACCAAGTGTAATTGCAATGTGCAAACCAAATCCATGTTTTCAGTTTTGAAAGGATATGTTTTGATTGTATCTCAAATAAAGATGCAATAATTGATCAAAATTTGACATCAATTATGAATTTCAAACAGTGATACAATCTTGACTTTTTGTGTCCCTTGAGAAATAGTAAATTCAGATCTCACAAAGGGAGTTTTGGCATACAAAGTTTTATCAGCATATTTTAAGTAAATGTCAACTTCAGAAACTCACAAACAACTCAAAGAACTTTTCCTAATCATTAAAAGCATAGATATATATGGAAACCCAAAATTATAAACTATAAACTATAAACCCCAAGAGCTAACCTCTGATTACTTGACCACTGCCAATTTCAAATTCTATTGGATCACCCCTCTCAAAGCTTCAGTCGAAAAATATCCCATCTGTAAGATATCCCTGCAATAAATGGAGGAAACCATGACAGTCTAGCTGAAATTTTATACTAAAGAGCCTACTACTCCAACACATAGTTATGATTAACTACTAAAACCCTCTGATCATTCTTAGTTGATTGGGATGATCCTTTTTTCCTAGGTACTGGTGTTGTCTGGCTGTCATCAAGAATCAAGAGGACACCTTCCTTATCTATCAAATGATGCAAAACACGATATGAATTGCTTAACACAGTGACCCACTGCACCCTAGCTAATATTGCATAGAACCTTAAAATCAATGGAGAAGAAATTTAAAGAAAAATTATATTTAAGTTTTCCATACCTGTATAATAGATCTCACACATTTTACCTCCTCCAATAGTCCACTCATTGTATCAAACACCTGCTGGGAGTTCAAATCTTCAACGTACCACTTGATTAAATATGCCTGTTTCAAACCATCCAAACTAGCCTCTGCAGAAACCAAATAATAAATAAATGAATCTATTTGTAACATCAGGTACTAAATGACCCATCAGTCAACACAATGGAAGGTTACAATAGCATTGTGAGTTTCTCGATATGATTATCTTCAGCAAAATAGTGAGTGATTTATCGAATCGCTTTCAAAGTTATAAAAATTCCAGATGGTGTGCCAAGTTGCTAACAGATACAGTAACATGGATAGAACATGTAAATTGTCACAATACTATCTTTATTTGATTCTTCATGTTGTCTAAGCCGCATGACAAGTGCACGAGTAAATTTTTGGAAATGCTCATATGTAACTGTCATTTTCTTCTTTGGTTGATCACCATCTTTTCCTTCTGCTGCTGCTATCCCATCCCCTAAACAATAAAGTTGTAAATACAAAACCATGGGCATAACAATGCTGCAGCCCATCTAACATGTAAAAACCAATTTCTAACATAATGTATTCCATGCACTTACCTGAAGGTTGATGGTCTCTGCTTCTGTAGGTAGGTTCTCGTTGACCCCAGCACCTCTATCTATATTATTATTCTCGGCATCTTCAAAATCAGCCAGATCAATCTCATTTGAGTCAACACTGTATAGCAAGGACACATATTAGATCATAACTTAACAAAATATTGCATCAAACTGAAACAAAGGTAAAAGAGAGAACGTTTGCAAAAAGGAAACCTGATGATGGATGTGA
>LPNX010904546.1:0-21383 GCA_001517045.1 Pseudotsuga menziesii
ATATATAAGCATGTTGTTCTTATCATAGTCGACCACTACGCAATTACCATTGTTCATGGTATTGTTGATGGTAGTTGCCTTCCTCTCGCTATCATGTCACAATTGTAAAGAAACCATGGTCTCCACGGCCTTGTTAACCATGGCCTCTCCCTCTGAGTGGATTCAGTTGCTTGTCGCTAAGGTTTCCTGAAAACCTTAGGACTTATAAGTGTACAACACGGTTCATACTGGTGGGGCCTTGGCCTTGAGCTCCACACCAGTAACAATTAAGTACAATAATATTCAAAGTTTACAACGCATTCACGGGCATACGAGAGGGACAGCACATCCTTCTCCCCTTAAATTAACACCGTCCTCGGTGTTCCTTCTCTTTTTTTTTGACTGATATCGTTCTTCTATTCTGTCATCCTTTCTTGTTTTCGTCTTTTGATCCAATCTCCTTCAATCTTTCGTGTCTCTTCCCAAGACTTGCATTTCCCTGCACAATGTTGGGGTCTAGCTCAAATTTGATTCAGTAATTCATGCCAAAATTATAATTCATTTTGAACAAAAATACATAGATCATCCTAGCAAACTGCAATTTTATTGGTGTCATATTACCCAGTTACTTCCACATGTGAATCATTCAATACCAATCACGATTACTATCTTTTACTATTGCTCCAACCTTTGGATAATTATGTCGTCCTCTGTCTGAGGAAATCATTTCTTCAATTTAACATGTTTTAAGTTCGTTATGTTTTCCAAACTCCCTTTGAGTTTCTTTTTTAAGTTCTGGTGTGGACTTACAAAAATTCTGAGGTTACTCTCCTCAGTGACATCAGACAGCGTCCTGTCTTTCCAGATGTCCAAGTTTTTCCTAGGTCTTTTGCCACACCACATGCCTAACACCAATGTGCTCACGCGGAAATCACTTGCCTAACACCATTGTGCTCCTACAGCATGTATGCCTAACACCGATGTGCTCATGCGGCAATCACTTTCCTAACACCATGGTGCTCCCACATCATTCAATTTTTCCTTGTTCATATTCAGTATTAACCTTGACTATTGTAACGCACACTTTTTGTGCTTAGCTTGACTTTACTGTCATTGTCCCGATTCATGAATCGGCTACATGGTTAGTCAAAGCATTTGTTGATAAAGGATAGCTCTATTATTTAATCATTATCATTTCATAAGTTGCAACGATTTTACCATCATTCATGAGTCACTAACTCCTTACCCACTTCTGAGAAATTGAGCGCAACTTGTACACCCAAGTGGATTTATATATACCATAGTGTCCGTGGATCGTGACAATGGTCTTAATCTTGGTAAAACCCAACAGTCAATTTCGACTGATATCCGTGCAAGGTTAGCTCATAGCATTACATAGAGTTCATGCATATCCCTGCATAAGTTAGCTCATAGCATTATACAATATTCATGCATATCTTTGCAACAGTTAGCTCACACCATTATACAACAATAATAGGAAACCCCATCGTGAGGTCTACATAACAGAACATCGATGGATGAGCTCCTACGGTGAGCATGGCATCCATTCCTGAATTTATTCGAACAACAATTAATTACACATCCATACCGAAAACAAAGGAGGTTGGGCCTATACCCATATAAGAAATAAACATATATGTTCAAATTGACATACCATCTACGCATGCAGGTATGAAATTTCTTATCCATAACAAATACGATCTCAATCATATTGACGCTCCTTGCAATTTAGGATATTTCAGTCTATAAGCCAGATAGTAGAGGTTTTTTAATTATAACTAATGTAGGTAATTACCTATCCAGCAGAATATGACTGAGTAGTGTGAACGCCATTTATAGAATTCGGATCTAGAAACAAGTAGATTCTATAAATAAATCCGAGGCTATCCAGGAATGTGTGTAAAACCAGAAATGCAGGAAACACATAAGGCAGAGTCGGTAAGCACTAATACACATACAACGGCTGAAACATGGTAAGGTGTAATCGCATATACCGACTGAAGCATATTCAAACAACCATTTGAGATGCTTACTCCAACTTAGGCACAGTGAAAGTTCTGCATATTTCTGGATAAAAGCAAATAAAGAAAGAGATCTTGTTCGCACCCAACAAAAGGGTTTTGGTCTATAAAAACACAGGTGATGGTAATACTTTGCATAAGCATAAATATTTAGGTACAGATCACACAACGGAATAATGCGATCTCAGTTGAATCCATGAGATCGTTCCCACCACATACAATGGGTATTAAGTATTAAGAGGAAAAACTTTACTTGCAAAACAGACCAAAAGGAAAAGGTTTTTCTTAATCTCTGCATTTCATAAAAATTCAAACCCTGACGCCTCGTCTAACTTAACCCCTCCATAACCAAATTTTGGAGCGAGCAGAGACAGCTAGTGAAACATATTTTACAAATACCGAACACACATGGTGTTCACTCTACCAAAAGCACCACCGATCTTGTCAATGTGGCAGAAAACATACAAAATTCCAGACCCTTAGCAATTTCATCCCACGCTGATTGCAACAACATGTTACTCAGTCTTTTATATGAACGTAGTACCTACCTGTGCACGTTGCTGCAATGTAGACAAGTTAAATTATACCTTCCCTGATCGTTTACATCAAATCGTCATGGATTCAAAAAGGAAAACATTGAAATCGCTGGCTACATGGAAATCACTAGATTCAGAATGATCTCCAAACATAAATCGATCTTACCTTTTTGGTAGTCGATTGTGCAATTAATCCAATGCAAGACCAGGCAATGCTGAATAAAGACTTAATTATAAACACACAATGAACTTAACCTGTCCAGAAAATCGCATCTATCCGGCAGATCGCATCTCCAAACAAAAACCCCGAACGAAATTCAAACACACAGTTAACTTACCATTTGAATCCACAGTATACAATGCAATGCCAAGTCCAATGAAAAATCAAACATACGCAGAACTTAACATGTTCGGTAAATCATATCTCCAGCAAAAACATGGAAATTCCTGGATCCAGAGTGTAATCCAAACAGGTAACAAAACTAACTTATTCAAAAATTTGTGTCTCCAAACAGAAACATGGAAATCGCAAGATCCATAATGGAATCCAAACACTCAATGAAATTACCTTTGGCAATCGCTCCTTCTAGCAGTCGCTTCCTTTAGACAAATCGCCTCTCAAAAAAAACATGGCAATCATTGGATTCAGCACCACGTTTTACTCAATTGAACTGGACTTTTGGAGATTTCCACTGGACTAAGCTTCTACCCATAGTTGGTTTCTTGCCGAATTCCCAGCCATGCCCCAAAACGCTGACCACCTGAACAGTATCCTTCTTGTATGCCTCCTTCAATCCTTGAGGCCCGCTTAGATAACTCGGTTCCCTTGCTCGTTATGGCCATGCATCCACAAAAATCATTTTATTAGTTGGTCATAAACATGTTCATGCTCTTCGACTTCATGTTGAGCCCAATATATGCCCTAGTATTGTCACTCCGGCTCTGATACCATATGTAGTGTACCCACTAAACCTCAACGTCATCAAGATAAAAGGAGAGGTACAGAAATACCTTGTTTCCACTGTGCTACAAACGCGTCAAGAATTTACATGTAATTACAATGAAAACACATCAAATCAAATTTGATAATTGTAAAAACAAAAAGGGTGCTGGTCATTACAAGAAGACTTACTGTAACGGGATTAGCATTCTTCCCAACATAATATCATCAACATTTTCATTGCTCCCCACTATTGATATTATACTAGGAGAAACTTTCAGTCTTTTACCTACATATTAGCCATTGTCTTAACCCCAAGACATTTATAGGAATTCACCCAACCATTATCATTACCATGAATAAAGAGATCATGCAAGCACGCAAGTCATAAATAATTACGATATTCTTTTGTTTTCATTCCTTATTGGTCCTATCAAGAGACTTCATTCCTTAAATTGTACCGTTCTTTGAGAGTTCGTATTTTAACAAAATATATTTGTCGCCTTGTTAAGATTATTGCCGACATACCTTTATATAAAGCCATAATCCAAAAGACTTGAAGCGTCCTCCTCTTTCTAACCATATTTTGAGACATATCATCCCACGCAAACTATAAGCATTACTCTAGCCATAATAATACCATAAATTTGTAAACTACACTGCATTCAAATTTGTACAAGAATAGGCCTTTCCTCCAATAGTAATATATATATGCAATTTTCAACCATACTTGCATTCTTACCCGAGCTTCTATCAATGATATATATATATATATCTGCTTTTAAAGTGAATACCCTAACCATCGTGCCTAACCTTTAAGGGGTAGTTCAAAGCATTCCGTCATCATCATTTACAATTTCAAAACAAGGTGATTAGTTCACAAACAATTAAACTTATAGTGATAAAAACAAGATGCTTAATTAATGGGAAAACATGTGTGGATAAATCATCAATGCAGACAGAAAACACCCAACATAAGTATAAGCACAAAGAGCCATCAAAACACCATATACGTGGTTCACCCCTACCCTGGGGTTACGTCCACCAAACTAGTCATCTCATATATTATTCTTGAAAAGAGAAAATATTACATTCCGCAACCTTATTGTTGCCATCCTTCTCTATCTGATAGACACTCTTTCTGAGGGCATCTCAGAAACTGCAGACTCGCTGATTACGGCAGGCTGCAAGCAAATTTGTTTTGCTGATTGAGGAGCTGTTACACAGATACCATTCAACAAAAATAAGCAGCATTCACTGCCAAAAGCTTCTAGATCAATCTAGAACCGACGATAAACAAATAATAATAATATTAAGGAAGAATGAAGGCAAAATAAGTTTAGGACTCGGTTACATCCATATATATATGAGTTATTATTTTCTTCCAAGAGACTATCGCCGATTTCTCTGGGTATGGTATTCAAATTTTTATAAAACAAAAAGTGAAAAGTAATAGCCACGGTTCCAAGGGCTAAGCCGAGTTTTAACCACTATCCCATCCGCCTCTCTAACAATTTCAAGACTAAATATTTAAGTGAAATATTTAATCTCCATAATGATGTTGTAGATCCAATCTACATGTAACAATTCTAAAATAAATAATCACTTAACACTAAGACCTAGAAGGAATGATCGAAACCACCAAAAGAAGATCATAGGGGACAACCCAAATGCCCATACCATGCATTTGAAAACAGCCGCATGACTTCACCAAATGAAGTGGCAGCTTCATCCGGCCTACGGTCTCATCTATCCAATAAATGAAATCAACAACAGGAATAAAAAGGCCAAGCGCTAGCCTGGGAAGAATGCACGCTGGCCTGAGAAAATACACACTGGGCTGGAAGAATGCATGCTGCACGCTGGCGTGGGAAAATACACGCAGGCTTTGAAGAATACAGGCTGCACGCTAGCCTGGGAACATACACGCAGGCATGGAAGAATAATCAATGAGGTAAACAGATTTGCCATATGCATTGGCCTCTCAAGGTTTTTCCTTTGANGAGATACTGCCACATGAATTTGAATGTTTACTCAAACATCTAAATTATGGTCAAGTCGGGGACTAATCTACAGATATAATCTCCTGGCAATTATGCAGTCCCTATTCCAATGGTTATCAAACTGGCGACCCTTGCAATACCTTTCAACAGATTCCTTCCATACGCAGAACATTGCATATTATATATAAAAGTATTTTTCTAGGTCTTAAGTTTACCTTCCTTGTTCCCACGGGGAGAATGGGCCGTCATATCTGCTATCAGGAGATCGCTTCCCCAAGGCCTAGGGTTCTTCGAAAAGTCACCTCTAGCACTCGCGCATGCCCTCTTTTCCTCCCGGCTAATGTTCGCCCTCTGGTACAAGCACAGATCACTCCTCAAATTACCACAACGCCCCCCCTTGCAATTACAGAAAACTCCCTTTTTTAAAGGCAGAGATTCCTCTCTCCATTACTGAATAGCCGTTGGTATATTAAAGTGTTTCCCTTCTTAGCTACGCACAAGAAGAGTGGCATAAATATTGCTGCAACAGTCTGCACTTTAATTAGGCATGAGGCAGAGTTTTCTCGTTACGGGAATAATTTTCCCCTTGATTCCCTCCAAGAAATCTGCACCCTAAATTTCTCATCAATGTGCAAGGTCCTCATCTACTCATGTTGACTTATACATCACTCAGTGATGATAACATTGTGTTACTATCATTATACATAATAGTGCTCGCATAATTTCTTTTAGAGTTAAAGATATAACCAGTTTAACCTATAGTTAAATAATTATATCCTTTGTATACTTATTCTCAACCCTCTTCATCCAAAAAGAAGAGAAAGCCGGTTTATTTAACCGTCTTTGTCTTATTAATGGAATATCATATATATATATATATATATATACTATCTTATTAATGTATTCATTCCATATAAATAATTGTTTATGTAAACAATTTGCTCCTTCGATCTTTATCCTTTTAAATCCCTATGCATATATCACTATATATATATATATATATAAGCATGTTGTTCTTATCATAGTCGACCACTACGCAATTACCATTGTTCATGGTATTGTTGATGGTAGTTGCCTTCCTCTCGCTATCATGTCACAATTGTAGAGAAACCATGGTCGCCACGGCCTTGTTAACCATGGCCTCTCCCTCTGAGTGGATTCAGTTGCTTGTCGTTGAGGTTTCCTGAAAACCTTAGGACTTATAAGTGTACAACACTGTTCATACTGGTGGGGCCTTGGCCTTGAGCTCCACACGAGTAACAATTAAGTACAATAATATTCAAAGTTTACAACGCATTCAGGGGCATACGAGAGGGACATCACAGAGTCAACCTGAATTAGCCATTTAGTGCAAGAATATTAAAAAACCTAAAAAACCTAAACAAAATTTATTTCGAGAGAGTGGAAAGTGCCCGATTTTAAAATCCGATCCTATTCCTTCCTAGGCATCACTGTTTCAATACTATTAGAGTAATACCTAACATAGCTTAGTTGGTATAATAATTTGGTTATCAAAGATTCCAAATGCAAATGTCTTTCAAATTTTCGCATTTGTAAATGGTGTCTTCAGCCCCTTATCTTGTCTGTGTAGTTCAAACTCCTCTCGCAACCCTAGACAGTTTTTTCTTTGGACTCGTTCTCAGCAGAAGACGATTGCTTTGTGTTCACAGCTTGCGATAGCGATAGATCCGAGAGGACATTGCTAAACTTCAGAGCTTCCTCAGTAGTCGGAAGCCTGATGACCTGCCCAATGTTTATGATCTCTCCTGCATAACATAGCACAATATTCCTTCAATACAGCATTGGGGATTAATCAAAACAGAATGCAATAAAAGATTGGGGATTAAACATGAAGATATATAGAGAGTTTGAGAAAGCAAACCGGGGGCGCTAAAGTCCAGTTTCCATCTCACCATTCTTGAGCAGGGCGCAACTGTGAAAGAGGATATGCCGTTAAAATGTGAGTATGAGGGAAGGAAACCAACCAAAGCTGGCGACCGTCACATGTAACTTGTTTGACTATGAATCCAGGCCACCAACAATTTGTCTCCCAGGCTTCTACCGCTACTCCATGTAAGGAATGGAAAGGCAACTGCCTATGTGGTGGAATGGGTCTCACATTAGACTGAGAGATCTCCACCGATGACTCTCCACGAGCCCTTATACACCTTTTCACCTCCACCAGTGACTGTGACTTTCCATTAGCCTTTACAGTCTTCTTAAAATTGATCTGGAAGAGCTCTCCTTTAATAGATCTGACAATTCACTCAATCCAAGCCCCTCTATATCCTTCCTCATTGCAGCGGGCCTCTACGGCCATTCCTTCCTTCATAGCCATTTCACTAGCTTAACTTTGACAGAGTACTAAAAACCGAAACAGGCTAAAATATCTTCCTTCGCCTTATGAGGTGCCCTCTCCTACAAAATAAAGAAGAATCTCCTGTAGCATAGCCCAACCTACTTTTCTCATTGTGTGTTGTGATTCACACACACACACACACACACACACACACACACACACACATATGTATATTGTTTAAGGTAGGAGATATGTTTGTGTTTATTAGATTACCATTTGGACATTTTTCCGGGTTATATTTTCAAATTAATTTTGGTGTAATGGCCTTCAAAATTATTAATTATATTAGATTACCATTTGGACAATTTTCTGGGTCATATTTTCAAATTAATTTTGGTGCAATGGCGTTCAAAATTATTAATTATATTAGATTACCATTTGGACATTTTTCCGGGTCATATTTTCAAATTAATTTTGGTGCAATGGCCTTCAAAATTATTAATTATATTAGATTACCGTTTGGACATTTGTCGAGGTCATATTTTCAAATTAATTTTGGATGGCCTTCAAAATTATTAATTATATTAGATTACCATTTGGACATTTTTCCGGGTCATATTTTCAATTTAATTTTGGTGCAATGGCCTTTAAAATTATTAATTATATTAGATTACCATTTGGACATTTTTTCGGGTCATATTTTCAAATTAATTTTGGTGCAATGGCCTTCAAAATTATTAATTATATTAGATTACCATTTGGACATTTTTCCGGGTCATGTTTTCAAATTAATTTTGGTGCAATGGTTTTCAAAATTATTAATTATAATCTTATTGTCCTCAAAATTGAAAATATTTTTTCTAGTGAAAATACAAGTTGTCATTACATAAATCTCTGTGAAAATAAGTGTATTTGATCATAGTGGGGCTTTTTATACATTAAAAAAAATAGAATTCAGGGGATCACAATGTACATTTTGTTATCATTTGGACTTTTTTGGGGTCATACTTTCTCATAACTCTTGATCCAATGGCATTTAAAATTAAATATTTTTATTTTTGTTTAATTTTGATTAAAATTGAAATTAATTATTTTATTAAAATTATAAGTTGTTATTACATAAATATCTCTTTACTAAATGTATGTGACAATAGTAGATCAATTTATACACCAGCCTGGATCCAAATCCTAGGCTCTAGCAAGTGCTGAGAAGGATCAAATCTCCCAACGTGCAAACGTCTCCTCGAAAAGCTCCTTGAGTGCAATACCTAAGAAGAGGTTTGCACCTCGAGAGATTTGATCCCTTTCGGCGCTTGATAGAGCCTAGGATTTGGATCTCGGCTGGTTCCAGTCGTGGGTGATGAAACAAAATTGGAGTGTGATCAACATTGTAAGGAATAGGTTAACTTGAAAACACAGATATAATTATGAGGATTATCATGATGTACATAATAAGTATTAAGGATTGAGTAAATTGTTAAAATGGAAAATAAAGACAATAATTTGGTAAGGATTAAATAAATGAGAATATGGTTCACATCGTGATCATTCTCAATCTATCTTCTTCATCTTTTCTTATCTTCACTCTTGGTAGTTTTGACATCTTCTCATATCAATCATATGAGTCTGGAGGCTGAAATCATAGACCTGGCAAATCTTTAACTCAATATATTGCTGTAAATGTCATACCGTGCCTCTCTTGCTTTCCAATATTAATAATAGCTCTCTCCAATGTCAATCCTTGTGACTTATGGATTGTTAAACCCCAAGTGAGTTTCAATGGAAGTTGTTTTTTATTACCTCTTTCCATACATGTAATAGGAAAAACTTGAGGAAACGATTCATCCCATGATACCCCCACATAATTATCAAATTTAATTAAAACATAAGTGGGTGGTTCTCGAGGCGAACTTCCTAGGTTACATACAATTTGTTGTATAACTCCAAGAGCACCATTAATGAGGCCTGCATGAGTCCAGAGGTTTGATGTGAGCATTACCCTTGCTCCTATGGCTATAAGTAATTCAAGTTCCAACCCTTCTTCATCTCCTTCCATAGAATAGTTGTTTCTTACAGATGTAGCAATAGTGATCGCAATGGGACAGTTTAGGCTTCTTAATAAATGCTTGTTATGACCGTTTACATCGTCATTTGTTGCAAACAATTGTATCTCCTTATCAAAGGAAGTTTTCAATGTTGCATGTACAGAAGTATCTGTACGAGTCATCAGTAATTTCCAATATTCTATTGTTGGAACTACATCTCTAATATTCATTAACAAATTACGAAAATATAGTTGTTCATTGCTTTGTCCATTTTGTCGAAACACAGTATCGAGGGTCACAACTATTGTGAATGTGTTCCACAATTCTTTTGCAAGACCTTCCAATGCATATACAGGCTTATCCATGATAGGCAGCAATTGTCCCAAATCACCAACCAATATAATTGATCTTCCACCAAAAGGTATAGTAGCATTTTTTCAGAAGGCTTGGCGAAGTCTTGAATCTATTTTCATTAATAGATTTTTTCCAATAAAACTCATTTCATTGATCAAAATATATTTAACATTCCTCAACTCTTCATGTATGTTAATTAAACTCGGTCCTCGTAAAGGATTAATTTCTTTGATCAGTATATGAAGTGCAGAATGAATTGTTCTTGTGGATATGTTGAAAGCTGCCACCCCTGTAGGAGCTAGAAGAAGTAATGGACTTTTCCCTGGATGCGAGAGATGTTCAAGTGTATTTTTGATGGCTCCAATCAAATATGACTTTTCGGTACCTGCAGTTCCTTGGATTATCATGTGTAGTGGACCAACCCCTGTTCTATAATGCTCAAGGATAACATTGTATGCTATTCTTTGATTATCCCCCAAACTATCAATTGAGTAAGACTTTGCATGCTGATTAGTAGAAATCGTTTTCAATTTTCGCATATCAGAGTTGAAATGAATTGCACAACTGGAGGTCTCTTCATTTACAAAGCAGTGTTCCAATCATTCATGTGATCAAGATCCCTATGTCCAAGCATTTCAAACTCATTATAATTTATAAATTGATTTTTATATAATCCACAAATGATCTCCCATTCATGCTGCATGGAATCTCTTTGTGGATTTGGACGTTCTTCTTCATCATCGGATTCAACTCGATCATCTATAGGCACAGGTTTGCGATCAACATGCCAAGGTATATATTGCAAATTTTTCCAATTCTGTAAAATTTCATCACATGTGTGGCCTATATCTCTTCGAAAGTCATGAAATTTCTTGTACAAAACCAACTTGGACCAACAAAATTCGACAAATTTCTCATCTTTTCGATTAGGAATAGAGTTAAATCTAGGAAACACACATACAATAGATGCATTACTTCATGGTAACCATTTCCCCCCCCTTTGATGTTTTTCATATGACCAATATTTCGCAACATCTATTAATGTAAGTTGCTCCATATTCTCTGGTCACTTAGTATATGCATCAATTAGAGAATTATCATTGTCAACATTATATGTTTCAACTTGTACTTGTTTGAAAACCTTCATACCAACATTTAGCACCACAAAACGACGACTACGTCCTGAAAGAGGAAGCTCTAGAAGCATATGGCATGTATCCTATGCATCAATGTCCGTATCAACAATGGATTCACACAACAAAATTTTATATGCACGTGCTACTGGTTCGTTTGGATTTTGGATAGAAGATATCCGCATCAACATATTGTGGAAAGTTTCAGATCCCTTTTTTGATTTAGCAGCGTATTTGGCTATGTAATTAGTAAAGACGCACTTGGAAAGTACAGGCTTCCAATCTATATTAGCCCTCCACATCATCACTGTTTCACAATTGTGTGTATTCACTCTGTCATCATTTCTTCTAGGTTCATACTTTTTTTCTCCTTGTTCATCAATGTAAAGTTTTGACTGGTCACATATATCCCATGGTGCGTGGTACCGACATAGCAATTTTCCTCCTTTCTTTCGAAGACAACTTCTCTCATTACAGCTAATATGACGCTCAACACAGTTAATAAGTTCTTCATAATCAGTCATTGGATCCGATTGAAATATTTGTTATGTGCATTTTACACAAGGATGATCATCTACATTATCTCCAATTTGAATATTTCATTTATGTCCCTCACGTGGATTTATTGAATGCACACAATTGTCGAAATACTTTTTTGCAGATACAATTTCTCTAGGATCATCCCAATTTAGAGTGTCCATGTTGGGAGCATTTTTTAACCAAAGAAACCCATGGACATGAGGAGATCCATGATGTTGCCATTCGTAGTGAATCCAATAATCCGTAGCATGATGAAAATGTTCGAAAACGTCTTCTCAAAAAATTGTATGTCTCAAGTGCATATAATGTGCCACGATGTGAGGATTATCAATTACATTTTGATGTCGCCATTTCCTCGCTTCACTTGGATCTGTAGGACTTGTGCCTAGCATTAATTTATGCAAATCAGGACACTGCATATCTGCTGCACTTAGTGTGAAGAATATTTTCGGACAACCTATTTGTTGAATCAAGTCAGATAACTCTTGACGACACTTGCTCCAATATGCACGTGTGCCTCTTAATACCGTTCCAAATCTCATTAATCCTTCTCCCGATCTTGAATCTGGAAGATTTTTTAAATGATTTCGTAACTCCTCCATTGTTTTGGGTAGTTCACTAATATTCTTTTTTACAAAAACTATTGATGAAGCTTGAGCACGATGTCTCATTATGATATTTAGTAAAAAATATCTAAAGCGAGGGTGCCTTCCAAATTTGTTATCATGATATCTGAGAAGATGTTTTGCATACTTATGTAGAAGGACATTTCACATTCACGGTTGTAACCAATCAGCTTCTCCTTTAGGGAACAAGTCTGGAAATGCCATATCAAATAATCCAACAGTGTTATACTCGTTAATCGGAGATGAGCCAATGCCAGGCCAATTAAGCACATCATTCGATAGCTCATTTGCGTTATTTTCATCTAGATTGGGATTATTTGCCCATGCTCTAATAATTTCTACCTCTCATGGTGCACTTGGAATCCTTGATGCAAAAGAAGTTGTTTGTAAACCGTCTAACATGTCATCAACTCCTGGTCTCCCTTCCAGCATTGCAAATTCTGTTTCGTTGTCAATATCGGGAAGTGTAACAGAATTAAGCATATGTGAGATATCTGTTGCATTTTCAGGTAACTCTTCTACTGTGTCATAAGTCACTCAAACATATTGATAATGTGGATCATTCTGAATCTTATATAATAATGCATCCATAACTTTTTGTTTTCTAACAGTGAAATCATAACTGGATCCTTCTAGTCCTTTTTTTCTCACAACGACCATCAAGTCCAAGTTGTTAATATGTGATGGCAATGTCTTAGCAACATCTTTAATCTCTTATGGAAAACTAATGGTGTGTCCTCGATATTTGTATTTTCCACCAATTGAATGCATCACCTACAAAATTGTACTTGCACGTGCTATCAACATCTCTTCAACTTGTGTGAGATCTTGAAGGACACGCGGTTGAAATATTGGATCCATGTGGTTTGCAGCTGAGAATCTGTGATTAGATCCCTCTCTCATACATTGCAAGCACATTGGATCTGTACTTGTATTACGTATGTGTACTCCAGCATATGAATCTTGGTAGACATGACACATTTGCACCTCTGCAAATTGATCAGTTCGTTGACAAAATTTGCGATGTGTAATATACATTTGTTCAGATGGTACCGATATATTATCGACAATTTCAATCTCCTTATGTGGGACCATATTAGTATTTGGAACCGCTTGAGCATCTGTCACAGTAAGTTTTACTGGTACACTGGTTGAATTTTGTCTTTGTCGTTCTACAGTTTGATTTATTTGTTGTTCTGCAAATCTGTAGTGTCCCTTCAATTCCTTCCAATACCTTGTTGCAGGATTTGATAAATTGGGCAGAAATATTTTATTTCCGTTTTTATTTACTGCTTTAAAACAACCTTGTGATGTGCTTTTGAAATTGAGTGTCTACAAAATACGTTTAGTAAACTTTCACCAGTAAACATTTATACTAACATTATTATGCAAAGAAAAAGGAGCATGCATAACATAGAAATAATACAGAGGACGAGACAACCATATTCCCGTGGTTCACCTTGTCCACGAGGCTACGTCCACCAACTTGTTTTCTTTTATTGCTTATGGAAGAGAAGTTACAATTTCATGGTACAACTACATCCATGGTCGATTCACCTTGGCTCAAATCTCTTCGCAAAGAGACACTTACAACTTGAAGTTGCCTTTGTCTAGGACCTTTATGACAACTCATAAAAATCATTTACAGTCCTTTGGACACATGACAAACTTTGGTTTTAACCAACATTTCAATACCTGAATTGGCATTAATCATCACACGTTTTACAAGATATGCTATGTTCAAGTAAAATATTAACATCTCTAAAAGTAAGTAGCACATTCAGAAATACTAAACTTAAGATTGACATTTCCAGGCACACAGTATAGCAATCTATTTACAATATATTCCATTCCAATAATCAATGTAAGAGTTATATTATGAAGAGTAGCAAAACACACAATAAGCTCTGACTTAAATCTACCATTACCATTACGTTACTTGCATAAATGAAGTCAGTATAATTACTGAACCATACCCGAGCTTGCAATTTTCTGGCCAGTCCTCACTACGGCCATTGTGGCAACTGATCATTGCCCCGTATCCAAAACATGAGAAATCCTTAAAATAGAAAAACGTCCCATGCTGAAAGAATTGTAGGTGAAGACTGAACACATCATTACTAGCTTACAATCAACCTACTGCAACTAATACTCTCTTAAATCGGTCATGGTAACCGAGAGTACTAAAATATATGCTGGAGAAGGGTTGCGCACTTGTAATCAACCCATTTCAATGCTAGGATCAATAATCTTTCAAATATACTATGACAGATAGAAGCATTCACCAAAGGAATTGAACAGATCGATAAGAGATAAGAATCAATACTCTGGATAGAAATCTCAAAAACTATGGGTAAGATTAGAAGAAAAGTTTGCCAGGCAAAATTTAAAACTGTCTCTTATTCACCAGACAGAGATCAAACAAAAATCATGAATGCAAGCCATCGTTGGTGGCAAGATCTGAAATCATGGCATTGACAGGGTTTAAGGAGATCACACTCCAAACAACAATGAACCCAGATCGACCTCTGTTTTGAAAATGGTAGCACTGACTAGATAGATCTTCTCAAAATCGTGAGCATATAAAAGGGCAAATATTTTTAAGGAGATCAGACTCCAAACGGCAATGAACCCAGATCGATTTCTGAGCTAAAAATGATAACTTTGACCAGATCGATCTTCTCAAAATCGTGAGCATATAACAGAGCAAATATTTTTAAGGAGATCATACCCCAAATAGTAATGAACCCAGATCAATTTCTGAGTTGCAAAATGGTAACATTGACCAGATCAATCTTCTCAAAATCGTGAGCATATAACAGAGCAAATATTTTTAAGGAGATCAGACTCCAAACAGCAATGAACCTAGATTGATTTCTGAGCTGAAAACGGTAGCATTGACCAGATAGATCTTTTCAAAATCGTGAGCATATAACAGAGAAAAGATTTTTAAGGAGATCAGACTTCAAACAACAATGAACCCAAATCGATTTATGAGCTAAAAAATGGTAACATTGACCAGAACAATCTTCTCAAAATCATGAGCATATAACAGAGCAAATATTTTTAAGGAGATCAGACTTCAAACGGCAATGAACCCAGATCGATTTCTGAGCTGAAAATGGTAGTATTGACCAGATCGATCTTCTCAAAATCATGGCTCATATATAGAAATAAACTCATTTCAGACCAAGCATTCACCAACAATGAATTTGTGGCACACATAAACAACCATAATTCTAACACAAAACAAAAATTCAACCATGATCGGAGATAGAAGAGACACCCGGCGAAAGGAAAAGGGGCAACACAACTATCAAAAATATTTTTTTAGAGGTTTTTCTCCTTAGATTGATGGAACAGAACCCAAACCAAAATGCCCCCTCCTTGGCATCTTGCCCCCCTTTATATAGGGAAAAATCGCTGGGACAGATCGTAGAATTTTTCTGTCAAGGTCCCAATAAAAATGCAACCAACTTCCCCCTTTTAATTTGTTTCCACTGCTGGAATAAGATGCATGCCTACCTTCCTGCCGTAAAACCAGCAATTTCCCTAAAAGTCTCAGGCGCCCCCTCAAATAACAAAAGACATAATTAATAGTAATGGCAATTCACAAATTTTGACATCCTTATTAAAAGACAAATGGCATTCAAATTATCATTAAATTATTTTAGACAAAAGACTTTAGTTCTTTCCTACCGTTAACATTTATCTCTTGATACAACTATATATCTTGGTAGTTCTTCTTCGTGTGCAAACATATTTGTATAGTCACTAAAACAATTTCCTTATCATAGGATAAATGGATCACCATACAATGATTATAAGTATGCTTCAAATGGTAATTCTTATTAGAATTTGTGCCTGCATTTATGTATCTAAAACATAGTTTGTAGCTATACTCCTAAAAGTAAGTTTCCTCCCTAAAAGTGCATATTTTCCAGTTAGTCATGTGGATGACTTTGATAACATATCATCTTTGATTAAATTAAGATGATCATAATAAAATCTTTTCAAGAGAAAGCTTACGTTTCTTAATATAAGTTACACGGAGGACTCTTGTGCACCCTATGCTTCGATTAAGTATTAGTTAAGAATTGTCCACAAAGACTCAAAAGAAAAATAGTTTTCTCTATCTTGGGATGACGCCTAAGCACTTCAAGGAAATCATTTCAATTCCTATCATTTGGTCGTATCAAGTTTCACCCTAGGATGTTAAACTCATAATCCTTTTTTTCTTTTTTCATTAAGCTTTGCATTTACGGATGGGGGTCGTGAGGAGACATTACATTCTCTCCCCCTTAGATTCAACACCGTCCTCGGTGTTACCTGTTTATTTATATTATTTTATTTTTTTCAGTCCTCATTACTTTCTTTTTATATTCCCTAATCCCTCTGACTAAGGGGATGGGGTCTTCATCCTGCATTTAAAATCATACGTATGCAGGTATACTAGCATCAACATTCATACAATGTAAAACTCAAAATCCAACATTTTACAATTTTCATAACATATCAGTTCTATTGCCAATAACATATAGGTACCAGTTTACCTGTACTGCACATACCTTTTCCTGGCATTGTTCTCTTCTTTGGATGTCCTCCATCCCAGCACACCAAGTGCTAATAGTACTTCAAACCACCCAACAAAAGGACGATACCAACCCTTCCTGTATCTCCTTTTGTGCTATTCAAGGTGCTTTATCATTATTCTTTTCTCAGGATGTTCCTCCATCCCAGCACTCCAAGTGCTAACAGTACTTCCAGTACCAACTCAAGCCACCCAACACAAGGACGATACCCTATACCCCTCTGTAGGCATATATCCTTTTTGTTCTCTTCAGGGTGCTTCACTAAGCTGAGGCACTCCGTTCTCACACACCTCCACGGGGCCTAGAGGTTATTCTCTTCACAGAGTCCCCCACTCATGTGACAGTCCTCGAATGTGTGCGGAACGAGTCTTAACCAAATGTCTTACATCCGGGCGTCCCCAGAATGCATAATGGTCCCTCGCTGGCCCGGGGGAAAAAAAAGGTAGCTTTCAACCACTACCTCCTTCACCACTCCCTCGTGGTGACAACTTCATACACATGAGATTTAACTCATCATAGTCTTGGAGCTTTGGCCTTTCCTCATGGCAATAATTTCCCATGCCTGCAAGCACTCTATGGGTGTTAGTTTATCATTTTATTAATTCAAAGATTTTTTTTTTTTTTTTGCATAAGTCATGCCTTACTTCATTTTTCATTCATCCGATAAGATCCTTTTATCACCAAAATTGACAAGAAGGCATTTACAAGAAGCCACAAAATCTTTTCAGTTTCTTATACCAACACCATTTGCAAGAAAACACATTAAACCTGAGAATTTTGACAATTCAACGACTCATTAACTTCAATTTATTACAATAGCAAAAATTCACTCACTGTTGCAATTTTATATATACCACATCTAAACTTTTAAACTGCTTGTCAATGCCATAAGACCAACATCCAAACCTGTTAACAATTCTAAACAAAGTAAATTGCCAGTTGTAAGAAAACTCAATCAGCAAAGTTGTCCCCATGAAGTTGGTGTCTGGAAATGCTATTGGACATTTCCTACCATGCCATCATAATGGTTGGCGCCCTCAGATGTTCAAACCACCTTCAATTACAAGCAATTTAGGGAGCGATACTGAAGCCCTAAACCACTCAAATCAACAAAATCAATTTGCACAAAAGAGGCTATATTATTCAAATAATACTCCTTGCAATGTTTAAACATATAGTTTCTTGAATGAATAGATATTTGTATACTAGCACTGCTACAACTTTAAATCAACATATAACCCCTTGCTTCTAACATTAGTTACTACCATTAACTTGCATACTAATACCATAATATCGACACCATTGAGCCCTTCATCAAACTTCAATATAAGGTACAAGTTCCTACTAACTTATCGAGTATTTAAACAATAATTCCCAAAATATTTAGTAGCATCATTTTACCGACCGAATGTATGATGGAATATTTAACTGATATTTTTCCATCCATGCACTTAAGCTTTGTAAAAATGCTTATATAAAATCTCTACCTAGTACATTGCAACACCGGATCTTTGTATTCAGACCCTACCCTTTCAGAAGGTGCTTACAACTTCATCACAGGCAATGCATATGTAGGACTATACTTGGTAAATGCTTTATATGTAGTTTGTGCATTGGTCATCCCAGACAAGGGTTAGCTCCTAAAAAGAAATAAAATGCACCCCTAGGATTTCTTCCAAATTTGCGAATTAAGAGAAAGAAATACAAAATCCCAAGGTGTAAATATGAATACTGGATTGAAGGCGAACTCACACTCAAGCATTTATTCATGGTAAAAACACAACCGTTGTTTATTCATAACACCAAATCGCATAGAGAACTATTTATGCATACATTCACACCCACTTGTAACAAAAATCGCAGGCATTACTACAATTGAAACATGGAGTTAAAAAATGCACAGCCACACATTACAGTTCCCCAATGCACTATAATTTACAGATCTGATTTTCTCCTTAAACTTTATATACAGACTAGGCTACACAACCAATATTATCAGTGTTCGGATTTGTACATATTTAACCACCATCAATCAATATTTAGATCCACTACCAGCATCACTTAAATTCTACAAAACATAACTTGGGCTCGAACTTAAACTTGTGGCAATTTTGGATCATGCATAAAGGTAAAAACATCGGCTGGGAACAAAATCGATACTACTTTGACTTCGGATCCGCAACACATAATTAAAATAAAAAATGCATACATTTTCTACAGATCGAAACTAAGATCAAAACCATAGATAAGGGATTTACAAAAATCAACCGGTAGACAAAAGATTTATCATACCTCAGATCTATAAGAACTATCAAAACACAGGTAATAGATCTACCACAAAATCAATCAAGGCTGATAATTCTAATACAAACAAATATCAAACGTAGATAATGGCCTACCACCAAAAATTGATCAATGCAAAGAAGATTCTACTATATATCTGATCTAAGAAAATAGTCAAAAAGGAATTCATCCAGCACTCAGAATCCATATCCATAATTAAAATCAAATCGCATGCATCCATCATTCATGTTTCGGATCCATAATAGAAAAAAAAATCGCAAAGAATATCAAATGCAGAGAAGGAGTTATAGACTTGAGCTCTAGCTCAACATCAACAAAAGAAGATTTCTCGATATGTAAATCCAACATACCATGAACTATAGATCTTTTAAATCAAAACCTATGAATAGAACAGTGCAGCCGGATCTAAGGAGAATGGATCTGCATTATTCCATAGACAGAGAATAACAAATTTGTAAGCGATATCAATAAAAGGTCTTTTCCTAATAGTGAGCTAATAACTCCAGATCCTTTGCAATCTCAGTCACATGCAAATCGCAGCAATTCAAATGTTACTTAATCTTTACACAAACTTAATCCAAACCTATGCATATCCCTAGAAAATGAAGACATCATCTTTCCGATCTAGAATGCAGGCATGCCTTCCACGATCTATCAAATTAAATTTCCAGGAATTCCAAATATATATAATGCCACAAAAATAAAAATAACATGCAAATCAAACACACAGACCAACAAGGAAAAGTTCATGGTCCTCACATCACAAGTTAGACAAAAAAAAAAATGTGCCTTGAGGATCTTCACTTCAACTGACCACTGCGGGAAAAACCCATTTAACCCTACATGCCTTATCAAAGAAAAGGCCGAAAGGATTAATGCTTTCAGTTATTCAAATCAGAAAGGAAATATTAAGATAAAATCCAACAGGCTAAAACAAACGAAAAGAAAAACACTTTATTCCCACTTTCTATATAAATCTGGATAAAATGGAGAGAGGCTAGCTATAATTTTCGGTATCTAAACTCAGCCATATTGTGGAGGTCTTCCATTCATAAAGAAATAAAATAATATAGGTTTTTCAACATTTACCGAGCTATTGAATTTGAAGTAGGGTTTTTACCCTTTCTCAGGAAGCATTAACTATAACAATAATAAAGATGATATTAACAGGGTTGCACCCTCATGGAGGTGGATTATCTTTAAAAAAAATATATACAGAACCCTTCAAACGCTAAATGCAATGGAGGCAAGATTCTTATTGGTTTGAAATCTTTTCGTCTTGAGATCCTCCTTTATCCCAGTAGATGGAGAAAGATTGTGCACCGCTTCTCAAGAGAACAATAACCGATAAATAATCACACAGACAAGATAGAAATTGCATGAAATACACACCATTCCTCCTTTATTTCACAAATAATCAAGCAGACAGGACAAGAATTAAGCAATTTGAACAAAGGCAGCCTGGACTTTAACCGACGTAGAAGATACCATTAAATAGATAATTAAATAGATACAGATAAACAACAAGCTTGATATAAGTAGGCAGAGAGGACGCCATCATACCTATCCCTTGAATGGTTAATAGACCGCAGACTCCAAATACAACATAGGCATGATATGGGATTACTTACAACATTGTATAGCATTCTGCAATCAAATAGCAACCTAAATGGAATCGCCTGATCCCAAAATCGTAGTCGTAGACCTGGTGTTATAGCGGATTTCACCACACTAGGTGAATCACACATTGTATGGCCTTCCCTTGTCCCGCTGCAGACTCATTAGCCCCTATGGACCACTTTATATCTTTTGATGTTACCTTGATCATCCCTAAAAGCATTAGAATTATGATATACGCGGCTTTTTCCCCGATAACCGCGTCCATACATGGATATTCCCTCTATAGTCGCGTACATCGGGATGTGTGCATAGTCCAAAACATTTTGGAGTTTTCCTTGACTTGGATCCGACTCATATGACTCCTGGCCTT
>LPNX010904546.1:35128-62678 GCA_001517045.1 Pseudotsuga menziesii
TTAAGTTTTGCAATCTAACAATCAATTAGTTGATAGAACATAGAATATTTATGAAGGCTCCATATGATTTAGCTCGAATACATATAAACAATTGTATGTAGTGTTTAATGGTTTAAATTCAAGTAGTTAATATTTATCGTTAGGAAACACTAAAGAGATATTTGTATTAAAGAGACTTTTTGTCTTGTGGTACATGTGTAGTCTAACATGCATAAAAATGAGAAATATAGTAATAAGTAGTTAGTCAAATTTTTTTTTTTATATCTATGTAATTAGTTAAGATGGAACGGAATATTTATGAAGGCTATGTGATTATGATTTATGAGTAAGATATATAAATTGAACAAATGGTGTTAAATGTGTAAAATTTAAGTTTATAATATCAAGTGTTGAGAAGAACTAAAGAGATTTTTATTAGAAAGACATTTCTATCTTGGGGAGGTGTGTATCTTAACATGCATAGAAAAAAATTAATTATATCAATAAATAGCTATCAGGCATTAAATATGTTTATATCTACCTAATAATGAATTATTTGACGCAACAATGTAAACAATAACATAACAATAGAAATGTAACAGCTTAATATATGAGGCACTACATATCACTTACCTTCAAACAAAAACTGTTTCTTTGGACGTTTGATTAGATGTGGATCATTTCTTATGTTTGTAGACTCTTGCACTTTATGAGATACTTAGTAATTGCTCGATTTTGTAATTTAGAACAATGTTCCAAGGATGACTTCAATTTCAACTTTTAAACTAGGATCTTGTTCTTGGCAATCTAGGTGACTCCATAAGTATTGTTTAGTTTTATGGTAGGATAGGTTATTGATTTTGAACTTATGTGTATACTAAGAAGGGGACAAATCACTATAAAATACTTTCTTTAAAAAAATACCATTCATCAATCTTTCATGTACTTTGAAACATTAAATACAAATCAAGGATAATATTTATTTATTCGTGTTTATGTATTAATGTATTTACTTTCAAAGGGATTCATTTCAACTCTTCTTAAAATGTATTGAGTGATATCTAGAGGTTCTTGGTACCATATTTTCAGGAGATCTTGTGTAGGCTTCAAGCAAATTTATAGACATGTAAAATTGTGTTGATATAACAAACTCAAAGGTTGCACCATAATCTCATCATAACACTATCATAACATCTCCACAAAATATGCCCCATAATCAACCCTATATCAGCCCTTAAAACTATCATAAGATCATCTTGAAATATATGTCATACTAAACACTATATGAGCACTTTATCCTATGGTATAATCACCTTCAATTCTACCCAAAATATTATTGATGCTATTTCGACTCCTTGGTACCAAGGTTATTATTTAAATTATCCAAAAAAATGAAATCATATTTTTGATGACATAGAATTTTGATTTATTGTTCTTCAACAAAATGAGTTATTGATATGGTTTTGGAAAAATGATCCCTTACATATTGTAGTCAATTGAATAAACTTGAGTTGTTAAGTGTTTTTAATACTAAAAATGATGTCTCTAAAGTTATGTCCTTACCTAACCTTGATAAGAAATATGCCTATTTCTAGTTGAAGGGACTTTAGAATGAAATGAGGTCTTCATGAGATCCTTGTGCTACTCCTAACTATGCCTCTACAATATCATTTGTGGATATCGGGCCAAAAACTCCCATAAACATGTTGTGTGCGAATCGATGCACCTCAACCCACCACTTGAATCATGTAAATAAACAAGTAATCACCTTGTCTTGCTTGAGGTATAGCTGATACTGCCTCTGCCATGTCTTTACTAGATTTTAAAATGTCTATATAAACCGCAAATCTAGCAATCCCAAAAATAACTCCTATAAAATAATGAAACAATGTATTCATAATTGATGAGTCAATTTATAATTTACCTCCATAAAAAAACAACGAAAAGAATCAAATTCAACTATTTAAAAAGCTAAAGGCATTGCGATTAAAGAGGAGCCCTCTAACTTTTCATGAGTTTGTCTATTTCAAAACACTTTATAGCAAAATAAAAAAAACCTTTTTGCTATGAATAGGTGTGTTACTATATGTATTAAATTTTATTGCGCTCGTGATTTAAAATTTTATATTAGTATAGTATATATTAAATTTTATTGCATTGGTGATTTAAAATTTTATATATTACTATATAGTATGTATAACATTTTATTGCATTGGTTATTTAAAAATTTAAAATAAGTTTATTAAAAACCTATAAAATAAAATAAACTAAACTTTAAAAACATTCAAAATAAGTATAAAAAATACATATAGCAACATGCTAACTTATTTATGGAGTAAGTAACTCGACTCACAATAAATTATATATTTGACCCAATATTAATAGAAAACTAACTAGTCCAATGAACACATATGTATTGAGTAAAGAGTTTAATGTATATTCTTTGTAAAAATTACACAAACGCTGCAAGCACAAAATACATTAAAAAAATATAATGCTTGATCGAGTCAACCATTAGCCATTTAGTTAGAAGAATTTTGAAAAACCTAAAAGAAAATTTATTTCAACAAAGTGGAAAGTCGCAGATTTTAAAACCGGATCCTGTCCCTTCAATTATTAGAGTAATACATAATATATAGCTGGTATAATAATTTGGTTCACAAAGCTTCCACACGCAAATATTTTAAAATTTTAGCATTTGTAAATGGTGTCTACGGCTATAATATGCCTTCACCCGCTTAGAGTGTCTACGTAATTCAAACTCGTTTCGCATCCCTACACACAGTGTTTGCTTTGAACTGGTATTCAACAGAAGACGATTGCTTGGTGTTTACAGCCTCTATTATTTTCGTTGTAGCGCATGCTTGCTAAACTTCATGACCTGACCAATTCTTATGTTTCTCTCTGCGTAACTTGGCCGACTATTCCTTGAATCAGAGTACAATACAACATTGGGGATTAATCAAATCAGAGTGGAATAAAAAATTGGGGATTAATCAAATAGGTTTTAAAAGAGCCGTATTGCTAAAACATGAAGATATAAAGAGAGAGTTTGAGAAATCAGGAGAAATCAAACCGGGTGCCCTAAAGTCCACTTTCCATCTGGCCATTCTTGAGCAGGACACAACTCTGAAAGACGATATTGTCACAGCACCCACCGACAAACTTTACAAACTAGCCAGTGAGCCTGGGCGGCACTACCTGGCAGCGCTCTGGGGGATTGGCCAACCAACGCACTTCACCTGCAGACTGAGCCTAGACCTTACGGAACCCTTCCAAACCCTCCTTTTGTTTTAACCCTTTACTTATTACAACACCCACAGTTACCCATTTTCAAGATGCATGCAAAACAAGTAACGGAACACAAGAGTTGTAGCGGGGCTACCCAACGAACAGGCCCCTATAAGAATTTTATTAACATATAAGAAGATTACATCAAAGGAGATGCCAAAAAGGGCAGAGCTAGAGGCGCCTGCCCAACAAGCTACTAGGCCCAAAAATCGAGTTACATAGAAAGAAAGCGTGTTGTCTTTATTTTCCATTTTAGCAATTTACTCAATCAATTTACTAATGGTATTTAGCCGTTCTTGGTACCAAGGTAGTTATTTAGATGTTTACAAAAACTGAAATCATATTATCTTAAATTATTGTTTTTCAGCCACATGACATGAGTTAAGATGTTGGCTTTGGATAAATAATACTTCACATATTGTAATCAATTTAATTACTTGAGGTGTTGAGAGTTCTTTATAGTAAAAAGGAAGTCTCTAGAGCTATGTTTTTGCTCCATCTTTCAATGTCTATAGAAGCCTCAAATCCTTAAGTGAAGATGACTCCACCAATTCCAAGACTAACTCCTTTTATAAAATAATGTATTTACACATAATGAGTCAATTTATGGTTTATTTCCATGGCAAAGATAAAAAAGAATCAAATTCAACTCTTAAAAAAACTAAAAGCATTGTCATTAAAGAGGAGCCCTCTAACTTTTTATGGTTAAGATAAAAAAAAATCAAATTTAATTATTTAAAAAAAACTAAAAGCATTGTTATTAAAGAAAAGCCCTCTAACTTTTTATGGTTTTGTCTAATTCAAAACACTTTTTAGCAAAATAAAAAATATTGTTTTGCTATAAGTGTGTTTCTATATGTATTAGTATACCATGTATAAAATGCAATTATATTAATGATTTAAAAATTCAAAATAAGTTTATTATAAATATACAAAATAAAGTAAACCAAATCATAGGAAAAATCCAAGTATAAAAAAAATACATACAACAATATCCTAACTTATTTATAAAGTATCTAACTTAATGCATAATATATTAAATATTTGACAGAATATTAATGCAAAAGAAGCTTCTCCAATCAAACACATATTTATTCAATAACAAAATATAAAGTATATTCCTTAAAAAAATAAAAAATAAAACAAAAACCAATAAGCTGCAAGCTCGACATACATCGAGTCAACCTGAATTAGCCATTTAGTGCGAGAATATTAAAAAACCTAAAAAACCTAAACAAAATTTATTTCGACATAGTGGAAAGTGCCCGATTTTAAAATCCGATCCTATTCCTTCCTAGGCATCACTGTTTCAATACTATTAGAGTAATACATAACATAGCTTAGCTGGTATAATAATTTGGTTATCAAAGCTTCCAAATGCAAATGTCTTTCAAATTTTGGCATTTGTAAATGGTGTCTTCAGCCCCTTATCTTGTCTGCGTAGTTCAAACTCCTCTCGCAACCCTAGACAGTTTTTGCTTTGGACTCGTTCTCAGCAGAAGACGATTGCTTTGTGTTCACAGCTTGCGATAGCGATAGATCGGAGAGGACGTTGCTAAACTTCAGAGCTTCCTCAGCAGTCGGAAGCCTGATGACCTGCCCAATGTTTATGTTTCTCTCCTGCATAACATAGCGCAATATTCCTTCAATACAACATTGACGATTAATCAAAACAGAGTGCAATAAAAGATTGGGGATTAAACATGAAGATATATAGAGAGTTTGAGAAAGCAAACCGGGGGCGCTAAAGTCGAGTTTCCATCTCGCCATTCTTGAGCAGGGCGCAACTGTGAAAGAGGATATGCCGTTAAAATGTGAGTATGAGGGAACGGAACCAACCAAAGCTGGCGACCGTCACATGTAACTTGTTTGACTATGAATCCAGGCCACCAGCAATCTGTCTCCCAGGCTTCTACCGCTACTCCATGTAAGGAATGGAAAGGCAACTGCCTGTGTGGCGGAATGGGTCTCACATCAGAGCGAGAGACCTCCACCGATGACTCTCCATGAGCCCTTATACACCTTTTCACCTCCACCAATGACTGTGACTTTCCGTTAGCCTTTACAGTCTTCTTAAAATTGATCTGGAAGAGCTCTCCCTTAATAGATCTGACAATTCCCTCAACCCAAGCCCCTCTATATCCTTCCTCATTGCAGCGGGCCTCCACGGCCATTCTTTCCTTCATAGCCATTTCACTAGCTTAACTTTGACAGAGTACTAAAAAACGAAACAGGCTAAAATCTCGTGCTTTGCCTTATGAGGTGCCCTCTCCTACAAAATAAAGAAGAATCTCCTGTAGCATAGCCCAAACTACTTTGCTCGTTGTGTGTTGTGATTCATATATATATATATATAGAGTTTAAGGTAGGAGATATGTTTGTGTTTATTAGATTACCATTTGCATATTTTTCGGGGTCATATTTTCAAATTAATTTTGGTGTAATGGCCTTCAAAATTATTAATTATATTACATTACCATTTGGACAATTTTCCGGGTCATATTTTCAAATTAATTTTTCTGCAATGGCCTTCAAAATTATTAATTATACTAGATTACGGTTTGGACAATTTTCCGGGTCATATTTTCAAATTAATTTTGCTGCAATGGCCTTCAAAATTATTAATTATACTAGATTACCGTTTGGACATTTTTCCGGGTCATATTTTCAAATTAATTTTGGTGCATTGGCCTTCAAAATTATTAATTATGTTAGATTACCCTTTGGACATTTTTTCGGGTCATATTTTCAAATTAATTTTGGTGCAATGGCCTTCAAAATTATTAATTATATTAGATTACCGTTTGGACATTTTTCCCGGGCCTTATTTTCAAATTAATTTTGGTGCAATGGCCTTCAAAATTATTAATTATATTAGATTACCTTTTGGACATTTTTCCGGGTCATATTTTCAAATTAATTTTGGTGGAATGGCCTTCAAAATTATTAATTATATTAGATTACCATTTGGACATTTTTCCCATTTGGACATTTTTCTCGGTCATATTTTCAAATTAATTTTGGTGCAATGGCCTTCAAAATTATTAATTATATTAGGTTACCATTTGGACATTTTTTCGGGTCATATTTTCAAATTAATTTTGGTGCAATGGCCTTCAAAATTATTAATTATATTAGGTTACCATTTGGACATTTTTCCGGGTCATATTTTCAAATTAATTTTGGTGCAATGGCCTTCAGAATTATTAATTATATTAGATTACCATTTGGACATTTTTCCGGGTCATATTTTCAAATTAATTTTGGTGCAATGGCCTTCAGAATTATTAATTATATTAGATTACCATTTGGACATTTTTCTCGGTCATATTTTCAAATTAATTTTGGTGTAATGGCCTTCAAAATTATTAATTATAATCTTATTGTCCTCAAAATTGAAAATAATTTTTCTCGTGAAAATACAAGTTGTCATTACATAAATCTCTGTGCAAATAAGTATATTTGATCATAGTGGGCCTTTTTATACATTAAAAAAAATAGAATTCACGGGATCACAATTTACATTTTGTTATCATTTGGACTTTTTTGGGGTCATACTTTATCATTACTTTTCATACAATGGCATTTAAAATTAAATTTTTTTATTTTTGTTTAATTTTGATTAAAATTGAAATTAATTATTTTATTAAAATTATAAGTTTTTATTACATAAATATCTCTTTACTAAGTGTATTTGACAATAGTAGATCAATTTATACACCAGCCTAGATCCAAATCCTAGGCTCTATCAAGCGCTGAGAGGGATAAAATCTCCCGACGTGCAAATCTCTCCTCAAAAAGCTCCTTGAGTGCAATACCTAAGAAGAGGTTTGCACCTCGAGAGATTTGATCTCTCTCGGCGCTTGATAGAGCCTAGGATTTGGATCTAAGCTGGTTCTAGTCGTGGGCGGTGACACAAAATTTGAGTTTGATCAACATTGTAAGGAATAGGTTAACTTGAAAACACAGATATAATTATGACGATTATCATGATGTACATAATAAGTATTAAGGATTGAGTAAATTGTTAAAATGGAAAATAAAGACAATAATTTGGTAAGGATTAAATAAATGAGAATATTGTTCACATCATGATCATTCTCAATCTATCTTCTTCATCTTTTCTTATCTTCACTCCTCGTAGTTTTGACATCTTCTCATATCAATCATATTAGAATAGAGGCTGAAATCGTAGACCTCGCAAATCTTTAACTCAAGATATTGCTGTAAATGTCTTACCCATCCTCTTTTGCTTTCCAATATTAATAGTAGCTCTCTCCAATGTCAATCCTTGTGACTTATGGATTGTTAAACCCCAAGCGAGTTTCAATGGAAGTTGTTTTTTATTACCTCTTTCCATAGATGTAATAGGAAAAACTTGAGGAAACGATTCATCCCATGATACCCCCACATAATTATCAAATTTAATTAAAACATAAGTGGGTGGTTATGGAGGTGAACTTCCGAGGTTACATACAATTTGTTGTATAACTCCAAGAGCACCATTAATGAGGCCTGCATCAGTCCAGAGGTTTGATATGAGCATTACCCTTGGTCCTATGGCTATAAGTAATTCAATTTCCAACCCTTCTTCATCTCCTTCCATAGAATAGTTGTTTCTTACAGATGTAGCAATACTAATCGCAATGGGATAGTTTAGGCTTCTTAATAAATGCTTGTTATGATAGTTTACATCATCATTTGTTGCAAACAAATGTATCTCCTGATCGAAGGAATTTTTCATTGTTGCATGTACAGAAGTATCTGTATGAGTCATCAGTAATTTCCAATCCTCTATTGTTGGAACTATATCTCTAATATTCATTAACAAATTATGAAAATATAGTTGTTCATTGCTTTGTCCATTTTTTCGAAACACAGTATCGAGGGTCACAACTATTGTGAATGTGTTCCATAATTCTTTTGCAAGACCTTCCGATGCATATATAGGCTTATCCATGATAGGTGACAATTGTCCCAAACCACCAACCAATATAATTGATCTTCCACCAAAAGGTATAGTAGCATTTTTTGGGAAGGCTTGGCGAAGTCTTGAATCTAATTTCATTAATAGATTTTTTCCAATAAAACTCATTTCATCGATCAAAATATATTTAACTTTCCTCAACTCTTCATGTATGTTAATTAAACTCGGTCCTCGTAAAGGATTAATTTCTTTGATCAGTATATGAAGTGTAGAATGAATTGTTCTTGCGGATATGTTGAAAGCTGCCACCCCTGTAGGAGCTAGAAGAAGTAATGGACTTTTCCTTGGATGCGAGAGATTTTCAAGTGTATTTTTGATGGTTCCAATCAAATATGATTTTCTGGTACCTCCAGTTCCTTGGATTATCATGCGTAGTGGATCAACCCCCGTTCTATAATGCTCAAGGATAAAATTGTATGCTATTCTTTGCTTATCCCCCAAACTTTCAATTGAGTAAGACTTTGCATGTTGATTAGTAGAAATCATTTTCAATTTTCGCATATGAGAGATGAAATGAATTGCACAACTGGAGGTCTCTTCATTTACAAAAGCAGTGTTCCAATCATTCATGCGATCAAGATCCCTATGTCCAAGCATTTCAAACTCATTATGATTTATAAATTGATTTTTATATAATCCACAAATGATCTCCCATTCATGCTACCTGGAATCTCTTTGTGGATTTCGATGTTCTTCTTCATCGTCGGATTCAACTTAAGCATCTGTAGGAACAGGTTTGCGATCAACATGCCAAGGTATATATTACAAATTTTTCCAATTCTGTAAAATTTCATAAGATGTGTGGCCTATATCTCTTCGAAAGTAACGAAATTTATTGTACAAAACCAACTTGGACCAACAAAATTCAACAATTTTCTCATCTTTTCGATTAGGAATAGAGTTAAATCTAGGAAACACACGTACAATAGATGCATTACTTCATGGTAACCATTTTTCCCCCCTTCGATGTTTGTCATATGACAAAAATTTGGCAATATCTATTAATGTAAGTTGCTCCATATTCTCTGGTCGCTTAGTATATGCATCAATCAGAGAATTATCATTGTCAACATTATATGTTTCAACTTGTACTCATTTGAAAACCTTCATACCAACATTTAGAACCACAAAACGACGACTACGTCCTGAAAGAGGAAGCTCTAGAAGCATATGGCATGTCTCCTGTGCACCAATGTCCGTATCAACAATGGATTGACACAACAAAATTTTATATGCACGTGCTGCTGGTTCGTTTGGATTTTGGATAGAAGATATCCGCATAAACATATTGTGGAAAGTTTGAGATCCCTTTTCTGATTTAGCAGTGTATTTGGCTATGTAATTAGTAACGACGCACTTGGAAAGTACAAGATTCCAATCTATATTAGACCTCCACCTCATCAATGTTTCACGAGTGTGTGTATTTACTGTGTCATCATTTCTTCTAGATTCATACTTTTTTTCTCCTTGTTCATCAATGTAAAGTTTTGACTGGTCACATATATCCCATGGTGCGTGGTACTCACATACCAATTTTCCTCCTTTCTTCCGAAGACAACTTCTCTCATTACAGCTAATATGACGCTCAACACAGTTAAGAATTTCTTCATAATCAGTCATTGGATCCGATTGAAATATTTGTTCTATGCATTTTACACAAGGATGATCATCTACATTATCTCTAATTTGAATATTTCATTTATGTCCCTCACGTGGATTTATTGCATGCACACAATTGTCGAAAAATGTTTTTGCACATACAATTTCTCTAGGATCATCCCAATTTAGAGTGTCCATGTTGGGAGCATTTTTTAACCAAAGAAACCCATGGACATGAGGAGATCCATGATGTTTCCATTCGTAGCGACTCCAATAATCCGTAGCATGATGAAAATGTTCGAAAATGTCTTCTCGAAAAATTGTATGTCTCAAGTGCATATAATGTGCCACGATGTGAGGATTATCAATTACATTTTGACGTCGCCATTTCCTCGCTTCACGTGGATCTGTAGGACTTGTGCCTAGCATTAATTTAGGCAAATCAGGCCACTGCATATCCGCTGCACTTACTGTGAAGAATATTTTCAGACAACCTATCTGTTGAATCAAGTCAGATAACTCTTGACGACACTTGCGCCAATATGCACGTGTTCCTCTTAACACCGTTCCAAATCTCATTAATCCTTCTCCCAATCTTGAATCTGGAAGATTTTTTAAATGTTTTCGTAACTCCTCCATTGTTGTGGGTAGTTCAATAATATTATTTTTTACAAACACTGTTGATGAAGCTTGAGCATGATGTCTCATTATGATATTTAGTAAAAAATATCTAAAGCAAGGGTGCCTTCCAAATCTATTATCGTGATATCTGAGAAGATGTTTTGCATACTTATGTAGAAGGACATTTCACATTCACGGTTGTAACCAATCAGCCTCTCCTTTAGGGCACAATGCTGGAAATGCCATATCAAATAATCCAACAGTGTTATACTCGTTAATCAGAGATGAGCAAATGCCAGGCCAATTAAGCACATCAGTCGATTCCTCATTTGCGTTATTTTCATATAGATTGAGATTATTTGCCCATGCTCTAATAATTTCTATCTCTCATGGTGCACTTGGAATCCTTGATGCAAAAGAAGTTGTTTGTAAACCATCTAACATGTCATCATGTAGCATACCTCTTAGTCCTTAATGCCATGGTGGGTGAAAAAAGGGGTAAAGTTTTTTTTTTTTTTGGCTATTACTCCTTTGGCTTTTAAACGAAAATGATTCAGCTATCAATCATGGATCCAAAGCATTGTATTACCAAAAATGATTCAAACTAGAAAGGAGAATCAGAAAATAAATTTTAACTTTCAGCAATTCAGAATCCCAGCGAAATAAAATAAAGACAGGTGTGCCAGCACAAAACATACTCACTAAAATCTTTACTGATTTGTAGCATATGCATATAAAAATCCAAATCTTAGGCTTAACCTAATTGCTTAGGTTACGAAAAACAAACATAACCTACAGATATCATCAACACTAAATAAGAAGCACGTTCCACATCGTTTTCAGGCATGAAATCGCAGAGGGACAGACCACCTTATTTGCAAATCAAGGCACCTATATGTAAGTGTGAATTTTAATATTTAGCGGCTACCCAATGCTTACATATCTATAATATCAATTTTGTAAATTCAACCTTATCAATTTTCAGTTGCGAAATAGTAGAGGGCATATAAAATCCCTATTCGCAGATATCAGATTACTAAGCGGTAACACAATGCCTGCATATAAAGTTTGCATTTAAAACCTTATCAATTTCATATGCGAATAGTGGAGGCATATACTTCCTATTTGCAAATCACCAGCATCTGATCATTAAGCTATAACACCATGCATGCATAAAATAAACTTGGCAAATATCACGCTATATAAACACCACGCCGCACCTTTAAAAGCTTATCATAAGTCCTCAGCTCACTTATAGCTTACCAATATTCTGGTTATTAGGAAACCTTTCAATACTTAATTCCAATGGTGGCATAAGAGGGCGTACTTGTAATATCATCCTGCTGAAAGAAAACTTATACATTAATTGAACAGCTTTACAGGATCTATGCATAAAATTTTATTGTTGTTATGGATTCCACAGGTCACCCTGTCAGTGTTAGACCTTGCAAGGTAGTATATGAATAACAACAAGTCCAACCCAAAAGAACCGTCTACACATATTGCAGAATATTGTATACTCAAGACACATTAAGGCACAAAATATGTAAGGTAACAGGCAGAAATATCACATAAACAGCCACATAAAAACATATAAGATGAATCCCTTCAAACACTTATGAGGACACAATACCAATTTACGTGGTTCACCCCACCCTTGGGGCTACATCCACCAAAAGTGTCACAAACCCGTGACATTTATTTTTTATTAAAAGTTATGCAATTGCAAATGGTGTCATACATCTTTTGTCCCAATCGTGGTCTCCTCCTCGAGGAGTCTGCCTGAACTATCCCCACACTATCCATAAGTGGGATTTCTATACAATCAAAACAGGTCTTCTAGCCACATTATACTCAAAACGACATTAAAAGGATGTTTCTTAGTCGTATTCAATTCAAAAAAAAATGGGCGTTCGCATTAGAACAACTTCTCTTTCAAGGGCAGAAAGAGAACAGCCTAACTTATAGGTGCCGGTCGTGAATATGTGCTGCTAGAATGATTTTCCCTTTTAAATAGAACGCAGAGAGAAATATAGATTCTTACGTAGATAATCATCTAACGAATGGTGATGTGAATAGTTATCAATAACAAAGGGAGGGAGCTTCTATCTGGGTCCACACGGGGAGGATCACCCTAGTGCCAGGAGCTTCAAAACTTAACGAATTAGCAGCAGATAGTCACCCTACGCTGAGGGATTTTAATGTTTATCAAAAATAAAAGGCAAAGACTTCTACACACAAATAGTCATCAATTTAAAGGCCGTAACCTACTACCTGGATTCACACGTAGCCAGACACTCTCACACTGAGAGATTCAAATTTTAATTACCAGCAGATAGTCATCAATTTAAAAGCCGTAACCTACTACCTAGATTCACATGCAGCCAGACACTCTCACATTGAGAGATTCAAATTTTAATTACCAGCAGATAGTCATCAATCTAAAGGAGGCCGTGAACTCACATGGATTTTAAATTAAAAAAAAAAATCAACAAGCCAAAAATTTATGGAATGGTATAAGGAACCCAAGCATAGCAGCTAGCAGTGCTCAGGTGGAATTGCGCCATTTCGAGCTCTATACTCTAGTTCAGGTGCAAACAAAAATGAAGCATGCAAAAATATCCTTCCAGATTCAAAATCGTGGAGAGTTCTAAAATAAAGGGCACATAGTACTTACGAGTCTCAGATAGGGCAGAGATAAACAAGAGCATAATCATGGCAGCGTTTGCCCATTCAAATTGCTTCCTTTATGTTTTAAGGACCAGAACTCAGACATGCTGTCCTTCCCTTAGATTCTCCAATTGGGAGTATGCTTGCAACTCCCACCATAATGGTTGGACGCCGGTGATTGGAAGAAAATAAAACCCCATAACCCAAGAGAACGCCCCGATGAGAAACGCAGGCTCCTTGCTAAAAGGGAGAATGTCACCCTAAAAAGATTGTTACCGGAATGCAAACCTATATACCAGAAGGGTTGTAAGAGCATACTACATTGCTCGTCCCCCCGCTGAAGGGGAGACTGACTGTCCATTTTATGGTTGCATTCTTTTCCCCCTCCAAAATCAACGTTTCTCCCCGGTCAAAATCAATTATGGGAGTAATTAACAGCTCCAAAATATTTGCCGTAAAACAATTAATGGTGGAACGGTCAAAATCAATTATGGGAGTAATTAAAGGCTCCAAAATATTTGTTGTAAAACAATTAATGGTGGAATGGTCAAAATCAATTATGGGAGTAATTAATGGCTCCAAAATATTTGCCGCAAAACAATTAATGGTGGAATGGTCAAAATCAATTATGGGAGTAATTAACGGCTCCAAAATATTTGCCTCAAAACAATTAATGGTGGAATGGTCAAAATCAATTATGGGAGTAATTAATGGCTCCAAAATATTTTCCGTAAAACAATTAATGGTTTCCACCATTTGGGTATGAAATTCTTTTCATACGTAACCTCCTAATATAAGCCTCTATAAGTATGTATTTATTCATATACTTCATACCCAATGTCTTTTGTCACTATTGTCAATCCTTATGACAATATTGATTCCTTCCCCTTTTACAGTAGGACCTTTCTTTTTGTTTGATACATTAATTAATTAATATATATATATATATATATATGGTTTTATTTTCAATAAGTGTTCCTTATAATGAAATCTGTCGTAATCTTCGATGTAATGATAGTCCCCGTACCTTTTTCCCTTTTCCCGAGGGGATCATCCTTTCCACGACATTATTATTTTTATTATTTCATATATATATATATATACACCTATTTGAAACGTTTGATGCTCCTTCTGATGGAACATTCCATCGCTGGTCATCACTCTCTTAATTCTTATGTTAATGCTAAGAATGAGTGCAGCTCCCTCGATCGAGCTTTAAAAAAATTAGGGTTAGCTGCCAAGCCATGGTGTCCCAGTCGAAAAGGCACACATAAAGCCCGAGAAGGTAAGGCAGTCCATTTAGGCTTACTTCGACCTGGGATGTTATTTGGGATCTTCCGTAGTGGATTTTCGGCGGCCTGTCGTCGAGCTGCATCCAATCCTTAAGTCTCTTAAAGAACTTGGGGTAGTATCAGATACAAGGTCTTACTGGTGGGGCCTTGGCCTTGGGCTCCTCACTAGAAGACAATTACAATAATAATAAAAAAGGTTACAATACATTCACGGGTCTAGGAGGGATCTTACATCCTCTCCCCCTAAAGTTAACACCGTCCTCGGTGTTTCTATTTTCAAACAACATCGTTCTTCTATTCTATCATCCTCTTTTGCCCTTTTTGTCTTTGACTGCTTGCTTTGTATTTCCTGTTAGGATCCTGCATTTAGAATCATACATATGCCTGTATATTGACATGGAACAATGTAAAACTTAGAATCACTATACAATTTTCATAATCCACCATGGTTCCAATATACATGTCAGTTCTATTTGCCAATAAATGGGCATATTACCTCATAGGTACCAATTTACCTGTAATGCACATACTAGTTTTCTGGCATTATTCTTTTCTCAAGATGTCCTCCATCCCAGCACTCCAAGTGCTAAAAGTACTTCAAGTACCTTTTCAAGCCACCCAACACAAGGACGATACCCACCCTTGGGCGTATCTCCTTTTGTGCTATTCAGGGTGCTTCACCAAGATGAGGCATATTCGTTCTCGCACACCCCAACAGCGCCTAGAGGTTATTCTCTTCACAGAGTCCCCCACTCATGTGACAGTCCTCTAATGTGTGCGGAACGAGTCTTAACCAAAATGTCTTACATCTAGTCATCCCCAGAATGCATAGTGGTCCCTCGCTGGCCAGGGGAAAAACAAGGTAGTTTTCAACCACTACCTCCATCACCACTGTAATGTACCTCTCGCACACCTAGTTATTTATGTCATAGAATGTTATTGTACTTGTCTCCGGTTGAGGAGCTCAAGGCCAAGGCCCCACCGGAAACAACTTTTGCAAACTATGTAAGTAAAGACATAGGAAGCATAAAGACAATGGCGTAACTTAACCATAAGGAACAAACGACTGGAAAAATAATCCACCAAATAAATATATATATTTATAGCAAGGGTAAACCATAGAGGAAAAAACATGGAGGTCGATTAGAGGTTTGCTCCTCACCTTACCACACTCCACCAAGGGTATTTGAAGGCAACATATAAGAACATATTCATATACATGGATAATTATTACCAAAAAAAAAACCATGACTACTTTTGGAGCCAATTGGCGTATACTTGTAAGAGACCCTTCTTTTTCCTTTATCGCTTGGAAAAAATCAACAAGGACCCCTCATATCTTGGACTTACTCCCTGGAATGTGGCTCAATCTATGGTATATAGATTTATTGCAAAATAGGGACCACCATCCAATTACAGTAACTATTAAAGATCATTGATTTTTCCAGGGCGAGCTCCTCAAAATCAGCTACACCGCTGATTTCATGAGATTCTTTCTGTAAGGAGTGGGAAAATCCGTTAGGGAGATTTTATTATTCCTATTTACCTGGGCGCTCTCACCTAGTGCGGGGGCAGAGAAAAATATGTTTATAGGTATATGGGACGGAGGGGAAAGGGGGGAAGAGGCTGGCTGCAAATGATGGCCTCGGCTGGAGCTGCACCGTGACACTGGGCGTCTACCTTCTGCGCGTTGTAATGGTAGTCTGTGCATCCCTGGTTCTATTTAATTGTGCACTGTAAGTATATCTATGCGACATCCTGTAGCTTTCACTAAATATTGATATACTCCAAGATAAATACCCTTGGAACTTATGCAATTGATTTCCTGCTTCAAATCTGAAGCTGGCCATGGAATTCTGATAAACAGAGGTGAAACTTTTCGTAGGCATAGCCAGTCGCTAGGGTAGTGATTATTTTTTAATGCTTGTTGAAAGTTAAGGCTGGCATTCCTATTAAACGTATGTATGGTTCAGCTCCTTTTCCTGCTACTGGAGTCGCTACTCCGGCTGTAGGGTGACGGACATTGCCCTCTTAAATCGATCATCCTCTTAGATCTGTCATCTTTCAAATGTTCAGGTTAGAACTATAAGATTTCAGCTCCTTGAATGCAATTTTGGTCTGCGATTTATTGAGTTCTTTGAGAACACGTTTCAGATATAAAGGAAGATTGTAAACCGTCTGTGCTTAGTGGGTGTTTTTCCTAGTTTTCAGAACGCGGAATTATCAGTATGAGTTTTGGGGCGTTTTCTATGTAAGTTCACATAGGAAAGAGGGGCAGTCTATGCGCTGTTTGGGTAAAGGTCGTTTTCACCAGCAATACGTGATTGACTTGTTTTTTTGTTCTTTGATTTTCCATGTGACTACATAGCCCGCCTGTGCTAAGCTAGAATATGTATATGGGATTCCATATTGTTAATGATCAGAGCAATGGTCATACTAGTAAACCCTGATATGAATTACTTTTCCTACATAGAGGTGATCGGTAACATATGGGAAAATGATCTAGTTAGTTCAGGAAACTATAGGTGTAAGAGCTTAGAGATATGCATGTTGAACACAAGCTCGGTTCCACGGGATTAGAGCCTAAGCAATGGGTCTCTGACTGGACTGTCTATGTGCCGTTGAGGATAGAAGTTGTCCCCACCCCCAAGATGCGTGGAGACTTGTAGTCAGCGTTTTTGTTTTCTTTTGTGACTCCATAGCCTGTCCAATGCACTGGAATGTTAACCTGTCTATTCTCGGTGAGGTTAGAGGTAGTTCCCACCAAGGATGAGTGATGACTGCTTTCTGTTCGAGAGCTTTTGTTAGTGAGCATAGCCAGTCGATTTAATGATTGAGGTTGCTGTTACAAGGGGCTTGGCCAGTGTTCCTGGGTTCTACCTGCTCCACCCCCCTTAAATCTAAATTTAAAACATTATGCTGGTGGCAAAGCTATACTTTCTCAAGTGCCTGTTGTCCCTTTTTTCTTAACTTCGGTTTGCAAATGGCCTTGCTAGTAGCCTAAGAAGGAAAAGTATTGTAAAGGTCTATTGGGTCCAAAGGACAGTCTTATGTCAGGAAGTTAAGGCTGGGTAAGAATTCCTTTCATGTTTTGGGTTCGGCAGAACCAAGAGGTTCAAGTTCTCAGGGAAGCTCCATGAGGATAACTGAAAGTAAATATGGCAACAAGTTGTTGCAGAATTGTATTGTCCTTTATTGAATGAATAATATATGAAATAGCGGTTTGGTGGATGTAGCCTCGTGGACGAGGTGAACCACGTGAATATGGTGGTCTCTTTTGTGATATTATACAGTTCTGCATGTTTACTCTTTTGTGTTCTGCATGTTTACTCCTTTCCTTCATGATGATGATGTGTCATAAAGGCTTACTGTTGGAAGAGGTTAATAATTTTATTTTTGCAGAATGCTTTATAGCTGTAGGGTAACTGGGGTATTTTACAACCACTTTCTCGTGGTGATGACCTTTCTCACATGAGATTCCTCTCATATCTTCATAACTCTCCAGGATCTTGAACACTCCTCAGGGCCACAATTTCCCATGCATGTAATCAATCCATAGGTGGTCAGTTTATCAAAAAAAATAGAGCCATTTCAATATATTTTTAATACCAGAATTGTCAAGAAGGCATTCACAAGAAGCCACATAAACTTTGGTATATTTGACAATGTAACCACCACCTTACGCATTAACTTCAATTTATTATTTGTTCCTATAATTGTACTATTCTGTATCAATAGAAAAGCAGGCAATAAAATTTATATTTTGAAGGAGTGCAACAAAATTATATAAAATCGGGATTTGAACCATTTTGAAAAGAAAATACTTCTACTCTTGCAGCATCTCAGCTTCCTACAGGGAAGTTACCTACTAGCCTTTCAGATTCACGCATACTTCCAAATGATTGACTCAATGTTGGAAAGTTATGAAGCTGTCATATGCTGTGACGATTGTTCAAAACAATGCATAAATTGAAATTATGCTTCCTATAACAATGAATCTATGATATACTGAATAGCTATTAACAAGTGCCTCACCACATCTATATTCTCTAACAATTGCCTACACGACTTATGGTGCATATGTTTAAGGCTGTAATTCACTTTAGTAAGCAGTACTTTCACCTATCCTCTATCTTTGACTTAAATATAATGCGTATGTCGCAATTATTAAGCTGCACATAGCAGAATTGGATTGCACTTGTACTTTAAAATGCTTTTGGTTTATTTCTTAGAGGTACGTCTGTCTATCTTGAATGCCAAAATACATGCAAGTAGACTTGCATCAATAATTTTTGAAGAATAAATCTAATTCTGAACAATCCCCAATTGTCAATTTAATGTATAACTTTAATAACTACAACTCCAAGTCTCAAACAAGCAATTGTTGGTGATATTTGTGAAATCTTTAAAGAATATTTACAAATTCAACATCATTCATGGTATTTCCCCACAAAATGATTAACAAAGTTCTTCACAGTTTTCTACACAAAGTTTCAGAATACTCATCACTTTAATTATGCCAATTTATTATTTCTCTGAAGTAGCCGTGGTTCCACAAAATGCTTGTGTTTGTGACTATTTGCCCTATCCTTTTGCAGTTCTATAAAAAGAAAACAAATCAGTAGAAAACCATGCGGTGTGAAAAGTATGTTACTGTTTTCCTGTTCAAAGGTTCAAATGTTGCAACCAAAGGGGCTTCTGTTGGTATCACAACCCTTACTCTATAACAGGAAACCCGTTATGAAAAGGGTATGTGACTAAGTAGTAGAGTGTGCTTACCAGATCTGGGTGCAACTCAACAATAAGGCAATGTTACTCTTTGCACCATTCACACCACCTTTTAAAGACAGCCAAAAGATTCAGGTCAGAATATATGTTAAACTCCACCAATATTCCATCTCGAAAGCAAATAAAAGAAGTCATGCCGATCTTTTTCGTTGGGATAGAAGTCCAATAAGCAATCTTCATTACAACACATCGCAGTCATTAAAATAAAATTCTAACACAAAACATTGCAGACAGGATCCTTCCAAGATCCTCGATTCTTAATGGAAGAAGGGATTTCAAAAGCCTTTATACTTGGCAGGGACTTGACTCTTGAAGAGGTTCGATATTATATTCTCTGTGGTTATACCAGATTCTATAACGTAACAACATATGTCAAACGTAGGAGATCCCACACACATTTTTGCTAGAATATCCTAGTCATAACATTTGCATTATTTGACACACAAATCGATTTATCCACATACCCAAACAAGATCGTTGTTTGCATGACAGTTCTTATAACCAACTTCCATGAGCATCATGATTTGGTGTATATACCAGGTCTGATTTGGAGTCGAGGTAAGATAAAATACTCCAGCTCATGCTTCGCTCTATTACCCATAAAAAATAAAAAATAAAAATCACTCACAACATTTCATATCAGTTACATCTATCGAATTCTATTACGATTTTCAATACTACACGTTCTTTTTCTTTTTCTTTTTCCAGATCCAGATTCAGGATTGAATGGTTAATTTGCAGTCCAGCAATCATTATTAACATCTTATCAATACTGGGAACAAATGAAATCGCCGCAGAATATTTACCAGGCCCGTATGGGCACGCGAGAACCGAGAGACCTTCCCAATCCATCAAGCTGAACTCACGGATTTGCATGGGATCGATCTCATTAAAATAATTCGCCCAGTCTTGCTAGAAATTAAGAAGCATGAGATGAAAAATCAAGACGAAATTGCACAGCTAAAATTCTCATTATTTGGGAACACTAAACAATCGTGGGGGGGCGGTTTGATTTTTCACCAACTAATGAGTAAGAATGACGCAGAGCATGTTTACTAGAATAACACATAAATAGGATGAAACCCTAGAGCTTCCAACGCCCTTGATACCCTCTTTCGGGGTCCTTTTATCCTATTGATGATCAGCAAACCACAAGGACTTTCATAGAAATCAAATGGGAACTCATAATTCTACATGCAGGAACTGAGATTATTCATTCTCTCTGCACTAATTAAAATACCGCATCAACAAAATTGTCATCATAGTAATTTCAAGAAAATGCTGTGGTAAAATTTTAAAAGCTTTAAGGGTAGAGCCGCTAGCTGCTGAATCATGGTATGCGGCATCAAATAAAAATAAGAAAGCCAAAGAAATCATTATGATAAAAATTCTATCATGTATAAGGTCAGAATGTTAGCTACCAAATCCTGGTATGCTGCTCCAAGAAAATCGTGATGGCTTGGATCTGCTCCGAAAGCTTCTACCTTCGATCCCTTGTAATATTTACCCAAATTCAAGGAGGTCATGCCAGAAGTATTTCCAGGTAGGGCCTCGAACTCTCCCTAGAGAGCCCTAAATCGATTTTCTTAGAAGAAAACCCCGAGAGAGTACGAATTGCCACAATTTCTTCTGAATGTGATCCTGCAAAACTATCTTGTTAGCCCATTCTTGAGGTCCAGTGTTGTAGCTGGCTCTGATACCACTTGTAGCATACCTCTTAGTCCTTAATGCCATGGTGGGTGAAAAAAGGGGTAAAGTTTTTTTTTTGCTATTACTCCTTTGGCTTTTAAACGAAAACGATTCAGCTATCAATCATGGATCCAAAGCATTGTATTACCAAAAATGATTCAAACTAGAAAGGAGAATCATAAAATAAATTTTAACTTTCAGCAATTGAGAATCCCAGCGAAATAAAATAAAGACAGGCGTGCCAGCACAAAACATACTCACTAAAATCTTTACTCATTTGTAGCATAGGCATATAAAAATCCAAATCTTAGGCTTAACCTAATTGCTCAGGTTACGAAAAACAAACATAACCTACAGATATCATCAACACTAAATAAGAAGCACGTTCCGCATCGTTTTCAGGCATGAAATCGCAGAGGCACAGACCACCTTATTTGCAAATCAAGGCACCTATATGTAAGTGTGAATTTTAATATTTAGCGGCTACCCAACGCTTACATATCTATAATATCAATTTTGTAAATTTAACCTTATCAATTTTCAGTTGCGAAATAGTAGAGGGCATATAAAATCCCTATTCGCAGATATCAGATTACTAAACGGTAACACAATGCCTGCATATAAAGTTTGCATTTAAAACCTTATCAATTTCATATGCGAATAGTGGAGGCATATACTTCCTATTTGCAAATCACCAGCATCTGATCATTAAGCTATAACACCATGCATGCATAAAATAAACTTGGCAAATATCACGCTATCAATTAATGCTATATAAACACCACGCCGCACCTTTAAAATCTTATCATAAGTCTTGAGCTCACTTATAGCTTACCAATATTCTGGTTATTAGGAAACCTTTCAACATTTAATTCCAATGGTGTCATAAGAGGGCGTACTTGTAATATCATCCTGCTGAAAGAAAACTTATACATTAATTGAACAGCTTTACAGGATCTATGCATAAAATTGTATTGTTGTTATGGCTTCCACAGGTCACCCTGTCAGCGTTAGACCTTGCAAGGTAGTATATGAATAACAACAAGTCCAACCCAAAAGAACCATCTACACATATTGCAGAATATTGTATACTCAAGACACATTAAGGCACAAAATATGTAAGGTAAGAGGCAGAAAGATCACATAAACAGCCACATAAAAACATATACGATGAATCCCTTCAAACACTTATGAGGACACAATACCAATTTACGTGGTTCACCCCACCCTTGGGGCTACATCCACCAAAAGTATCATAGACCCGTGACATTTATTTTTTATTAAAAGTTATGCAATTGCAAATGTTGTCATACATCTTTTGTCCCAATCGTGGTCTCCTCCTTGAGGAGTCTGCCTGAACTATCCCCACACTATCCATAAGTGGGATTTCTATACAATCAAAACAGGCCTTCTTGCCACATTATACTCAACACGACATTAAAAGGATGTTTCTTAGTCGTATTTAATTCAAAAACAAATAGGCATTCGCATTAGAACAACTTCTCTTTCAAGGGCAGAAAGAGAACATGCTAACTTATAGGTGCTGGTCGTGAATATGTGCTGCTAGAATGATTTTCCCTTTTAAATAGAACGCAGAGATACATATAGATTCTTACGTAGATAATCATCTAACAACTAGTGATGTGAATAGTTATCAATAACAAAGGGAGGGAGCCTCTATCTGGGTCCACACGGGGAGTATCACCCTAGTGCCAGGAGCTTCAAAACTTAACGAATTAGCAGCAGATAGTCACCATACTCTGAGGGATTTTAATGTTTATCAAAAATAAAAGACAAAGACTTCTACACGCAGACAGTCATCAATTTAAAGGCCGTAACCTACTACCTGGATTCACATGCAGCCAAACACTCTCACACTGAGAGATTCAAATTTTAATTACCAGCAGATAGTCATCAATTTAAAATCCGCAACCTACTACGTGGATTCACATGCAGCTAGACACTCTCACGTTGAGAGATTCAAATTTTAATTACCAGTAGATAGTCATCAATCTAAAGGAGGCCATGAACTCACATGGATTTTAAATCAATAAAAAAAAATCAACAAGCCAAAACTTTCTGGAATGGTATAAGGAACCCAAGCATAGTAGCTAGCAGTGCTCAGGTGGAATCGCGCCATTTCGAGGTCTATACTCCAGTTCAGGTGCAAACACAAATGAAGCATGCAAAAATATCCTTCCAGATTCAAAATCGTGGAGAGTTCTAAAATAAAGGGCACACAGTACTTACGAGTCTGAGATAGGGCAGAGATAAACAAGAGCACAATCATTAGAGGAATTTTTGGGTCTTAAATGGGCCTCCTAAGGAAAATAATAAAATAATAGTTAAAATAATAAAATAATATTGATTAATTTTGGAGGAAGAAAGAAAAAAACTACTTTTTGTGTTCGTATTTTTGACATATCTCCCTGTGTTTTTACTCAAATTTCGATCGGGAGAGCTCGTTAGATGCGGAATTTGATTCCACATCCAATGAGTAACCACATTACATACTTTTGACTGACCTCGCTACCCCAAAAACAAGAAATACCTGAAAAAATGTGATGATGACATCATCATCATGTTTTTTCAGGTATTTCTTGTTTTTGGAGTAGCGGGGTCTGTCAAAAGTATGCAGTGTGGGTACTCGTTGGATGCGGAATCAAATTCTGCATCCAATGAGCTCTCCCGATTGAAATTTGAGTAAAAACACAATGAGATATGTCGAAAATACGAACAAAAAAGTAGTTTTTTTTAATGATAAATATGTCAATTCAACCATTATGGTTGACTTATTTTATTGAAATTCTATTGGTTCTTGAATTCCAACTCACAAAAACTTATTTTGGCACGTTTTCTTATAAGGCCCATTTTAGACCCCAAATTTCCTCTAATGCATGGCAGCGTTCGCCCATTCAAATTGCGTCCTTTATGTTTTAAGGACCAGAACTCAGACATGCTCTCCTTCCCTTGGATTGTCCAATTGGGAGTATACTTGAAACTCCCACTATAATGGTTGGACGCCGGTGATTGGAAGAAAATAAAACCCCATAACCCAAGAGAACGCCCCGATGAGAAATGCCGGCTCCTTGCTAAAAGGGAGAATGTCACCCTAAAAAGATTGTTACCAGAATGCAAACCTATATACCAGAAGGGTTGTAAGAGCATACTACACTGCTCGTCCCCTCGCTGAAGGGGAGACTGACTGTCCATTTTATGGTTGCATTCTTTACCCCCTCCAAAATCAACGTTTCTCCCCGGTCAAAATCAATTATGGGAGTAATTAACGGCTCCCAAATATTTGACGTAAAACAATTAATGGTGGAACGGTCAAAATCAATTATGGGAGTAATTAAAGGCTCCAAAATATTTGCCGTAAAACAATTAATGGTGGAACGGTCAAAATCAATTATGGGAGTAATTAACGGCTCCAAAATATTTGCCGCAAAACAATTAATGGTGGAATGGTCAAAATCAATTATGGGAGTAATTAACGGCTCCAAAATATTTGCCTCAAAACAATTAATGGTGGAATGGTCAAAATCAATTATGGGAGTAATTAACGGCTCCAAAATATTTGTAGTAAAACAATTAATGGTTTCCACCATTTGGGTATGAAATTCTTTTCATACGTAACCTCCTAATATAAGCCTGTATAAGTATGTATTTATTCATATACTTCATACCCAATGTCTTTTGTCACTATTGTCAATCCTTATGACAATATTGATTCCTTCCCCTTTTACAGTAGGACCTTTCTTTTTGTTTGATACATTAATTAATTAATATATATATATATATATATATGGTTTTATTTTCAATAAGTGTTCCTTATAATGAAATCTGTCGTAATCTTCGATGTAATGATAGTCCCCGTACCTTTTTCCCTTTTCCCGAGGGGATCATCCTTTCCACGACATTATTATTTTTATTATTTCATATATATATATATATACACCTATTTGAAACGTTTGATGCTCCTTCTGATGGAACATTCCATCGCTGGTCATCACTCTCTTAATTCTTATGTTAATGCTAAGAATGAGTGCAGCTCCCTCGATCGAGCTTTAAAAAAAATTAGGGTTAGGTGCCAAGCCATGGTGTCCTAGTCGAAAAGGCACACATAAAGCCCCAGAAGGTAAGGCAGTCCATTTAGGCTTACTTCGACCTGGGATGTTATTTGGGATCTTCCGTAGTGGATTTTCGGCGGCCCGTCGTTGAGCTGCATCCAATCCTTAAGTCTCTTAAAGAAATTGGGGTAGTATCAGATACATGGTCTTACTAGTGGGGCCTTGGCCTTGGGATCCTCACCAGAAGACAATTACAATAATAAGCAAAAAGGTTACAATACATTCACGGGTGTAGGAGGGATCTTACACATCAACTCTTGGTCTCCCTTCCAACATTGAAATTCTTTTTCGTTGTCAATATCGGGAAGTGTAACAGAATTAAGCATATGTGAGATATCTGTTGCATTTTCAGGTAACTCTTCTACTGCGTCATAATCCACTCAAACATCTTGATAATATGGATCATTCTGAATCTTATATAATAATGCATCCATAACTTTTTGTTTTCTAACAGTGAAATCATAACTGGATCCTTGTTGTCCTTTTTTTCTCACAACGACCATCAATTCTAAGTTGTTAATATGTCGTGGCAATGTCTTAGCAACATCTTTAATCTCTTATGGAAAACTAATGGTGTGTCATCGATATTTGTATTTTCCACCAATTGAATGCATCACCTGCAGAATTGGACTTGCACGTGCTATCAACATCTCTTCAACTTGTGTGAGATCTTGAAGGACACGCGGTTGAAATCCTGGATCCATGTGGTTTGTAGCTGAGAATCTGTGATTAGATCCCTGTCTCATACATTGCAAGCACATTGGACCTGTAGTTGTATTACGTATGTGTACTCCAGCATATGACTCTTGGCAGACATGACACATTTGCACATCTGCAAATTGATCAATTCATTGACAAAATTTGCGATGTGTAATATACATTTGTTCATATGGCACCAATATATTATCGTCAATTTCAATCTCCTTATTTGGGACCATATTAGTATTTGGAATCGGTTGAGCATCTGTGATAGTTAGTTTTACTGGTACACTCGTTGAATGTTGTCTTTGTCGTTATACAGTTTGATTTATTTGTTGTTCTGCAAATCGATTTCTTTGTTCATCCAATCACTTCAAATTTCTCTCTCGATACACTCTTTGTTGATCAGCGTTTCGTTTTCTTAGTTCTTCTCCTTCTTGTGCTGTCAATTCGGCTAACTTTATTTTTTGAGATTCTTTTTGTCAAGCTGCGTGTTGTTTTTTTCGTTCTTCTTCTATTTCTACTGACATTTTTCCTGGCCTGTGGTCATTCTGTACATTTTGATTTATTTGTTGTTCTAATGCTGTCACTTTTGTTGTCATTAGGTCACTTCGTGCATTTCGATTATTTATTTTCTCTTCCTATTGCTTCATATATCTCTCTCGATATGCTCTTTGTCGATCATTGTTATGTTTTCTTTGTTCTTCTCGTTGTTATGATGTCAATTCCTCTAACTTTCTTTTACGATATTCCTTTTGTCGATCTGTGAGTTGTTTTCTTTGTTCTCCGCATTCTTCTACTGTCTTTTCGTCCAACTGTCTTTTTTGAAATTATTTTTGTCGATCTGCATTTTGTTTTCTTCGTTCTTCTTGTTGTTTTGCTGTCTATTCATAAGATTTGCTTCCTTCGCTTGTTTCTCTCATAGCAACTTCTGCATCCACATCTTCCATTTCTAGTTTAGTCACTATATAAAAAATGTCAAACATTAACACATTTGCTGACATTTATGCATCTAGGAAATATAAACTAAAAGCAATGCACTACTGATCGCATCAACTTCACCGCCGCATCAATTTGATCGCACCGCATCAACTTGATCGCACCGCAGAAAATTTGATCGCACCAAATTTGATCGCATCAACTTGGTCGCACCAACTAGCTTGGTCGCAGTAAAAAGGTGGTCACAGTAAAAACAGGTCGGAGTTAAAAAGTAAAATTATTTTATTCTAAAAATAGACTCAGCGCTAAACCCAAGTTTAGTTGGCTCGGTTTTGGCTATCATCTCTGCGTAACTTCGCCAACTATTCCTTGAATCAGAGTACAATACAACATTGGGGATTAATCAAATCAGAGTGGAATAAAAAATTGGGGATTAATCAAATATGTTTTAAAAGAGCCGTATTGCTAAAACATGAAGATATAAAGAGAGAGTTTGAGAAATCAGGAGAAATCAAATGTGGTGCCATAAAGTCCACTTTCCATCTGGCCATTCTTGAGGAGGACACAACTCTGAAAGAGGATATTGTCACAGCACCCACCGACAAACTTTACAAACTAGCCAGTGAGCCTGGGCGGCACTACCCGGGAGCGCGCTCTAGGGGATTGGCCAACCCATGCACTTCACCTGCAGACTCAGCCTGGACCTTACGGAACCCTTCCAAACCCTCCTTTTGTTTTAACCCTTTACTTATTACAACACCCATAGTTACCCATTTTCAAGATGCATGCAAAACAAGTAACGGAACACAAGAGTTGTAGCGGGGCTACCCAATGAACAGGCCCCTATAAGAATTTTATTAACATAG
>LPNX010904580.1:5157-31882 GCA_001517045.1 Pseudotsuga menziesii
TTCTTCGGGATGAATAAATGTTTTGTTTGTGGGGGAGATGTAGAAGGAGCAAGTCGACATAAGTCGACTTGAACGAAGACCGACTTAGTCGATCAGCCGACTAAGTCGAGAGACCGACTACGTCAGTCGGCTGAGTAAACACAGTAGTTAGTCTGTTAACTAATAGTCGTGTCGGTTCGGTGAACCGACAGGTAGTTATGATTGTAACTGTCTGTAACCTGTATATTAGGCTGTTGAGCCACTCAAGAAAGTAGTTCAGTTCTTGGCTTTGTATGATCTATTGAGAATAATATAATCTGTTCATCTTATCAGTTCTTGTCTCTTGTATCTGTGAATATTCTATGTATTTTTGTATGTATTATTGGTAACCTTATGTGATCTGTGAGATTACAACAGTAAGCACCAGAGATATTTCCAGGATTATTTGTATCTGGGGGCTTTTGAGGTATAGTCGATGAACCCTTGGGGTACCAATTTCTGCTTTTAGTCTTCAGGATTTGCTACCCTACCCATACGGTCGATCTCACCTGCGACTGTCCGCCTGAGAATTGGTTATATTGAGGTGACCTTAGTTTCCTTACCTATGTATTGAGGGGGTATTTGGAAAGGTTATTCTACAGGTGTCTTGGCTAGGTAGGGGTCAGACAACATAGTCACTATATGCATTGAAGATGAGGGCCACTATAATTGGTTACGAACCTCCGCTTGTTGTGTATGGGAGTCTCAAGCCTCTCCTAGGTGAGACATACCTATTTAATTCGGGAGCTCACATATCCTACCCTTGGTTTTCTTGTGTTTTGGATTTATATTTTCTTAGGTGTATGCTCTGTGCATGCTAGATTGATTAGGGTTGCGTAGCTAGATTGAGTATTTTCTTTTTGTTGGGTCATTGTGGATCTGGGTGGGACACTTCATCATTCTTGTCGTTTAGTAGGACTTCCGCCTTCTATGTCTCCTCCTCCTTTGGGAGAGAGAATCAAACATTCCAGGAAGACTAATTCTCTCTTTGATTCAAAAAACATGGGTGACCATGAGCTTGAGATCCCAGAGATCCCTGATTTACCACCACACATATGGGAGGTTGAACCTTCAAGCACATATGGGACTTTGGTAGGGTCTAGTCTTCATTCGACTGGACCATCACATGAATATCTTTCATGATTCATAGATTTCACGAACCCTAATCACCGGTATTGGATTCCGGGTGATGAGACTCACCATGCACCCACTATAACTAGCACTATTAGGTATGGCATGCCTGATTTTCCCAAGACCGGTCTGGCACCCCATTTCGGATCGGTTGTTGACCGTGGTGCTGGGCTTGGGGGCACATCCATTCCTTTATATGTGGAGAGGGTTGGTAGCACTAGTCACATTACACCTTCCATCCCTACAGTGGATGTTTCTTCACACACACATCCTAGGCCTAGCACGAGTGTTCCCAGTTGGGGACCAGAACCTATACATGTGAATATTGGGGGAACAAGTTATATTCCTTCACATATTCCATCATCTTCAACACCAATCCCTTTAAATTATTTTTTGACAACGCATCCTCTTCCTAACTCTAGTGGGACTTCTGGCTGGATTTCTGCCATTAGCCATGTCCGTTCTACTTCTGCTCACACCATAGTGTCACAAGGCTATGTGCCTCCTTATGTGTCAGTAGGACATGTACCTTCCTATGGAACATCTTATGGACCTTACCGTGGACCGTCTCATGGTCCAGCTTATGGAGCCTCTTATGGACCTTCTTATGAACCATCTTACTCACAAACCTACACACCTTATGGATCCAGGTATCAACCCTTGTATCAGTCTCCTAATTATGGCTTTGTAGAACCCCAGCATCAAGGTACTCCAAATTACAATGCTTCCATGAAACCCTATATGGGTCAAATGGGAGGAGGTTACTATCCCACCGGCTAAGGCCATGGTGTATATAGCAATAAACTTATGCAAACCAGTCCTATTAGGGAGCATGGAACCAACCATCTCAACCTAGGCTCCCTTTCCTTGTGACTGTGAATATACCTAACTTGTTGATATTGACAAGCGATCCTGCATCTCATGAACCGGCATGGCTGACGGTTCCTACCAAATTTCCTTCGGACATTCCAAAGTTTGAAGGTAAGTCTAGTGAATATCCTATTGAGAATGTCACGACCTTCCATCTTTGGTGCTCTTCAAACTCCTTGAATAATGATTCTATCCATTTGAGACTATTTCAATGCACCCTCATGGGTCCTGCCATGAAATGGTATATAGACTTACCTGGGGGGACTTATACTTGGTTCAATGACCTAGCTATGAATTTTCTTAATAACTTCCAGCTACCCATGCATTACGACACCGGTACCAAACTCTTGTCAACATTTCGACAAGACAAAGCCACCCACATTTCAGATCATATTCAAGAGTGGCATAGACATAAGAGATTGATTAAAGCCTTTATACCACTGGAGTTTATTCTAGAGTGGTTCCTCAAGTCACTGTTACCCTATATTGCGAAGGATGTTTCCACATCCAGACTGCGAAATGAGGACCAAGCTATTTTTAGGGCCCAGGAGTTGGACTTGATTTATGATCAGTCTGGGATCCTTTATGAGATCATACCGAGTGCTCCACAATCCAATTTAGACCCCAAGTTTAAACCTAGGCCACATGCCTATGGTATTGTTGGCTCCATAAGTACCTGTTGGCAAGCAACACCCTTCGGATCATTTTTGAACATGAATAATTTCAAAATTGGTAATATTTTGATCGACATTTGATATTACCACCTGGATCAACACTCATCTATAGATATTTTAGGAGTGTCCTCAGAGTCTTTGATTCTGAAGGTATTCCCAATAGAAGCTTACTTGATTGATAATTTTACAGGGGTTAGCATCAGTTTATGTCAAATTTGAATCTCATGGTCTTAATATCTCATTTCTTCTAATCATCTGGAAAATTATAATTACAGAAGTTAGTAGCTCCTAATTTCATTCCATTTATCACTCATGCATGTTTGAAATCAAATGAATTTATTATTGTTAATTCAAGCAAGATACTACATGGTGTGATAACTGTTTCTCTTCAATTCATGTAGGAAACCTAATAAAGCTTCTTCACTTCTGAATTATTTATCTCAACATGTTTTTCATAAGGTTTAAAAGGGTATTTAATATAATCTTTGTGAGCCACACATTACTATACGCTTATCCTTATTTCAAATTTTGTATTTTCGAAGTGAGTCATTGTTAAAGTTTATCATGAGGGGCTAAGATGAATTTTAGAGTTTTGATATAGGTTTGGTTACATTATCAATTCTTTCCCGATCATTATAATAATAACCTTCATCCTAAGTTCATCAATTATATCCTTAGTTGGTAACATTATTATGGTTTTATTCGATGAATGAAGGATTGGTCATTGTAACCATTCAACCATGTTTTGAAATGATGAGTTTTCTAGGCTATCACAATATTATGAAAATATCGATCAACGTTGAGGTTATGATTAAAATTAGGGTTTTGATATTCATGTTACTTGAAGGTTTCCATCTGTTGACTCTTCATCATGCAAACATCACACTTAAATAGTCGCTCACTTAACTTCCCTGCAGATCATCATGGTGTGGTAAGTTGTTTTTCAAATCTCATTTACCTGTCAACTCGTAGTATGATGACCTTGCAAGGAAATTCACAGTGCTTTGATAAAATAGGGAATTTTGGGGTATTGATGGAAATGCGTGGGCTGTGGATAAATTGACTGTATGTTTCAGTCTAGTTTTCAAAAACCCTCAAAGTTTGTGTAATCGCTGCCATGGCTCCAGTGTCCAGGTTTGAACTCATAAGTGATGAGCATTTGCATGCTTCCCATGAATGTCATACTCATGCCATTTTTTGTATGCAGCTTAACGAATATCCACATCTTGGATCGGCATATACGCAATTGATATATCATTTCAACACATGCAGTCTATTCAATAAAATGGTTCATGTGGGGGAGGCCAACTCGAGGAATCCAACACCCAGACTTCAATGTGGCCAATAAACTAGCAGAAAATCCACTCAGAATCTGGATTTATGAACAAATCTTAGTTATAGGTCATCCAGGCGTTCATCTAGACACCCATACAGACCACATGTTTTTAAAAGACAGTTGATTTTTTGTCTATATTTGGAGGCAAACAGAAGTGAAATTGAAAATTCTGGAACATGGGTTTTGTGCAGTATAGGCCCATTTCAATCATTGCGAGGAATTTTTTCCAAATTCATAGCCATTTGGGATAAAATTGTGGTTCTCTGAAACCAAACTTTTCAGAAATTATGGTTAGCCATTTTATAAATTCGTGGGTAGTTGTTAGAGTAGTAATGAACCTCTATTTTTAGAAAGAGGTGGTCGAACTGATCTCCATTGTAATCATATTATAAATACCTCTTTCATTTTGATGAGGAAGAGGAGAAAAATATTTATAAAACTTTGCTTTAGTTTAATAAAAAGTCTCTATTTTAGCTGTTGGTGATCATTCTCATTTCTTTGTTAATGATCGGTGACTGAGTAGCATAGGAATGCAGCCCATGATTGCTGAGAAGGGCCCATCAACAACCAGAGGTTCTATTTGTGTATATTCATCAGTTTCTTTTTATGTTTGTAGCTAAGTTATTTATATATATATATATAATGTTTTCCTATAAGTTATTTCATTTCTATAAGCAAGAAGTTTCTTTTCCTATAGGTGACACTTTGTTGTTTATTTCTTGCGTTTCTATGCAATTTTGGCCTTTAGAATCCATACGGCCGACCAGTCATCCCTCTGTTCAGACATTCTTTTCATCATTTTGTTCATCCCTCTGTGCAGATTGTTTTTCATCCTTCGATTCGTCCCTTTGTGCAGACTCTTTTTCAGCCTTCTGTTTGCACCTTAATGCAGACTGTCATTCAACACTTTATTCACACTTAGACAAAATTTTAATTCATTTTCATAATTTTTAGTATTTTGTTTTTGCAGAAATAGTTAGTTAAGGTAAAGGCTAATTTTCCATCATTCCACTGTCTTATGTAGCTAGTTGGTATTCGAATCCACCTCTAACAATTCATATTTAGTTCTATATTAACACATAGATTAATTATTTCATTTTTAATAATGATAAAATCCATTTATATTCAACATATATTTTACTGATTCAAATTAGAAATAGTTTTAGTTTTAGTTTTTATCATGACTTAGATAGTTTATGAGTTACTTTCATTTGTTTAATGCCGAAAACCTGGATTAGCTTAAGCTTGTTTAAAATATTGTCATATAATTTGTTGAATATTAGTTTGTCTCATTTCTGAAATAGGTTCAGCATTCAATTTTCAGTTTTCATTTGATTCCATAATCAGTCTTTGATTTTTAGGTACACATCATTTCATTGTATTAGGCTTTGTTAGTTTTATTTCTTCAAGTTATTTCATTCAAGTAGATGTAAACGATTAGCACTTAGTTTCAAATTCAACCTTAATAGGTTCATTTAGATTTTAACGATGCATTGGTTTTCAGTATTTAAAATTTTGATGATAAAAGTTCACATAACCTAGTTTAGCGTAAGTTTACTTTCCAAGCTGTAAATTAGTTGCATGATATTTTTGTGATTGGTTAACATTCTTTAGTTTATGGTATAGTTTACTGAAGAGGTAGAGTAGAAGTATTTTGTTTTTCTGTTGTAGGTTTGCTTACAGATGAATAAATTTCTAGTTATTGTTTTGTACTTAGTTTTAGATTTTATTATGAAGCTCAAAGTTTAGTTTGATTTAATTAGTTTATTATTTTGCAACAGATTTATTTACGTTTGGTCTTTAGAATAATATTTTCTTTGCTTTCTATGAATCCACAGTTACTTGTTTTGCTTTCTACGAATTTGCTTTCAAATAATTTTCTCCAAGTAGTTAGTTTTTCTCTCATTAGTTAAATCGCTTTCGAACCAGGCGACTGCTTTCTAGAATAGATTAGCATAGCGTTAGACTAGTTTGAATATAAGTTATTAATCGGTTTCTTGCCTTTATAGAATACATTAGATTAGATTTGAAATTATAGTCACTTTTCAATTTCTTAGTTAATTTTATGTTTTCATAGATAGATTAAAATTCTTGCATTTGAATTATGAAATTCATGCATGCAGGTTAAAATCATATAGTTGCATGTTAGTGAATTTTCATCTTTAGTTATCTCAGGTTAGTTCAAGCCTTCAATCATGCACATATAGTGTTTGCATCTTAGAAGCTCCCTTCCTGGGTTGACAATTAAGTGTTGAATTAGATAGTGCATATTTTACCCAACAGTCCTTCCACCCAGTAGTAGCTGGAGAGTGTTATTTTAGTGGGTGATAGAAAAAAAATGAGGGTTGGTGTTCTCTGGAAGAAGGAATTTGTAAATAGAGGTTGTAGTATATTTTGAGTAGGTGCTCAAATAAAGATGAATATTTGTTTGTCTCTATCATGTGTGTGTGATTAATGATCATCATTCCTTCTATTATACTTTTTTGCATTATCATAACTGTAAATTTGTAATGAGTAATAATGTTTTAAAAATTGAAAATGGTTTAAAATTTAGAAATAACTGATTCATCCCCCCCCCTCTCAATTATTTGAATAATTTCAACAATTGGTATCAGATTAGGTTCCTTTTATTTAAAGGTAGATATGTAAGCTTAAACATGACAAGTTATGAAGGGACTTCATCCAATAAGGTTCCTCTGTTTGATGGAACAATTTTTTCATTTTGGAAGGTTAGAATGAGAACATATAAAATGTCGTTAGGTGTCGATGTTTGGTATGTAGTAGACATTGGCTATGTAAAGCTAGTTGTTCTAGCCTCCAGAGATGATAAGTTGGAATTTACTTTTAATGCAAAGGAAATGAATGCTATCCTGAGTGGTATTGCAGAGGCTAATTTTGTTAAGGTGATGCATCTTGAATTTGCAAAAGAGATGTGGTATAAACTTGTAAGCAGTTATCAAGGAAATGAGAAAGTAAAGGATTCCAAACTACATACATATAGACTAAAATTTGAACAGCTAAAGATGAATGAGAATGATACTGTGAGAGAGTATTTCTTAAGAATAGAAGAGACTATGAATGCTATGAATGGTATTGGTGAAAATATTGATGAAGCATCCTTAGTTCAGAAAATTTTTAGATCTTTTCCTGAAAGATTTAATGCCAAAGTCTCTATAATAGAAGAATTAAGTGATCTTTAAAATCTGCCTATTTACCAACTCCTAGGTACACTGACATCCTATGAAATGAGTATTGGTAAAGATAAATCCACTACTAGAGAAGCATCCTTTAAATCATATAAGAACAGTAATTCTGAAATGGATGTGATTGAGTCAAAATTTGTAAGGAGGCTGATGAAAGGATCAGGTAAATACAAAGGAAAGATCCCCTTTAAATGTTTTAACTGTGGTAAAATAGGACATTTTGCATCTAAATGTCCCCACAAGCAAAAGAGGAAGACTTCTGATGATGAAGAAAACTATACATTCAATAAATACAATAAAGAGTTTAAATATAAAAGGAAAAGCTTGTGTGTAAATGAAGTTGATTCTTCAGAAGGGACATATAGTGATTCATCTTGTCAAGATGAAATGAATAAATTTATGCTTATGTTCATAGAATATTTTGTAAATGAATATACATGAAGTGACCCGAATGATGAAGAATCTATGGTTGATATGGAAGGTGAACTAATCAGTTCTCTGGAGGAGATTGATAGACTCGGACTAAAGAGGAGGAAACAAAAAAAATTATTGATGCAGTATGAAAAAATGGTAAAGAACCAAGTAAATATATTTTCCTGTTAAAATTGGAATTAGAATAGGAAAATAAAATAGAATATATTCTAAAACAAAAATTAACAGAAGGGAACAAGAGATGTGAAGATTTGGAAGAAGAAGTATTGACAACCAGGAAAGAATTGGAGAAATCTCAAGCTCTGTATTACCAAAATCTGTCAAGTATTAAAGCTTCATAAGAACTAAACAACATTCTGGGTAAGAAAATATCCCCATGGTTAAAACCAAGCCTTGGATATGAAGAGTGTTCAAGCAACAAATGGTAAAAAATGTAAACATACTGTGCAAAAAAACGAAATGAAACAACTACCAAAATCAAGAATTCAGATCATAATTATCAACCAAGGCTTGCTCAGAAACAAAATCAACAAAAGGGAAGACCACCAATATTTAAGTACCAAATTGTTCTCGATGGTTATTGTTATTTTTGTTCTAATTTTGGCCACAAAGCTACAAACCATGCATTTAATTTTAGAAGTACGAAATCAAATAACAATCAATTTCCGCAACATAGAACAAGACAGTCGACAAGTAAACAAGAACACCATACAACTCAGTTCACAAATAAAGTGACATATCAGGTCTTGTCACTGAGAGTGGGGGGGTAAATCAGTGACAACAATTTAAACACAAATTCTTTTATTCTAGAAAATGTAAAAACAAATTTGGAAACAATGTTTTAATGTGGAACCCAATAAGGTAAACCACCAACACATTTGTATTATCTGCAAAACTTTGTTTCTTACAATATACAATAGTTATTTGCAAGCACCCACTTGTTGGAGACCACATTCCCCAAGCTTGTCAACCACTACTGAAGGATGCAGCCACACCCTTGTTTCTTCTTGCACCCATAGACAAGGATACACCAATACACTGTTTCTCCAGCCACTATTGGAAGGAGGATAAGACCTCCTTGTAAGCATGTAGCCTACCCTAGCACCATCCTTCCACCCTTATTTCATTTTTATCAATATGCTATTACCTTTTTGGACTCTGTCATACACAACTAACAGAGAAAACTTCTTTGATTTTGATTTTCTGATTATATAATATTCTTCAACACCCAAATAAACTTTTTAACCATCACGCCCTTTCACATCTCTATTCTTTCAAATGTTATTATTAATTAACTAGATTTATATCTTAATTACAAATTTAATTAATTAAATAATAAAAACTTCTTGTGCCTTCCACCTTCAAGCTCTCAATATTTCTCCATGCTTCATCTGCAAGCTCCATCTCTTCGAGAATGCGGGTTTCTTATTTTTATCTCTCTCATGTGATCTTACCTTCAATCTACAGGTATTGAAATTCCTTAGTTCTGATCAATGGCTTCACTTCTTCACATGCATGTCAGTTCCTCCTTAAACCCTATAGATTCTTTCACATGGGAATCACTTCCTCTCTCCATAGCACATGATTCCTTACTCCATTGACATGCGGTCTTCTTCCCTTCTCAAAACATGGGTTTCACCACCATGCAGGAACTGACCTTTCTTCACTTTCCTTTCCGCACGGCAGAATGTGGATATCAGAAACTCAACCTTTCCAAAATTCAAATTTTTATGCTTCCACATTTTTGCTTCCGCACCAACCTTCCCGTAACGTCTTTTCCGCACCGCGAAAGGTAGAAATTGGAAACTCAATTTTTCCAAGATCTAGACCATTCGTCTATTTACTCATCGATCATTTTTTTTAACACTTATCCATTTTTAATATGTCAGCTAATGTTTTTCTCTTGTTTTGGAAGATTGATATTTCACACATGTGAGAGCCAAGTGGGAATCTGACTTCATGGATTGATATCCATTTCACTAAGGATAAGGATCATGTCATATTTAGATCTTACTTACACACACACATATTCTAGAGGGAATTTAAAAGTAGTGTTCCAGACTTTTTTTATGACACTTGGACCAATTTCTTAGTATGATCCAATCTGCCTAAAACAATGTTTTGGTAGGCCCATAACTTCTCCCTCAGCTACTTCCAAGACAAACTGAAGACCTGGTCAGGTGGAGAAAACACTTGTCAACAAGACCCCTATATGTTGCAGACATTTAATCTAACCCATGATTTAGGGTGGGCATTCTATTAGACCCTTTTAGACCAGTTTCGACTTATTTATTCCATACTTTGTCGATTTTGTGATTTTCACCAATTTCCATATTTCTCCAGAATGATGTCATATCATCTTCTTTGTCATCATAGGAAATGTCTCTTACCAATTTTCCATTAGTTATGTTATTCTATGTCATCATATCTACCATATCATCACTCGTGCCATGTTATCACTACCTTTGTGTTACCTTTGACTTTCACTAAGTTCACCCTGCCATCATGTCCTTCATTATTCCTTTTTCATCACTGAACTCCTTTTGACATCAATGAAAACTATATTTAAATTTCCAACAATATCGCCCTTTGGCATTGATGGCAACACCTAAACCTTTTCCCCCTTTGACAACAATGACAAAGGATAACCTATTATGACCTTTGTTGTAATCGACTTGACATAGAATTTCTAATTATTCCTTGTTAGACATCTGACCCTTTTTTGCTTCTGCTCCTCTAATTAACATGGACTTAGTAATGGTTAACATCCTTCTTTATCTTCTTGTAGTGAATCTTTGAATAAAAACTTGGATGATGAGTTTATAGACTCCCCCTATCATAGTGCTTCTCTTATTGCCACACATTCCTTCTTCGAAAATTGAGATCAAAACCAATTGTGGTATCTCTCTTCATTCTTTATGCATTTGTATCAAGTCATGATACCAAATATGCATTCAAACATAACTTCATCCTTTGCCAAAACTTTGCTTCAACAAGGTATTCAAATGTGCTTATAGGTTTGGTCTTCATTCTTCTTTATGATTTCAAGAATGACAATATAACCAATACTAACATTGTTATCCATGACAACAAAATTTTAAAACATTCTCCCCCTGAGTACAGGATCCTCTCAAATTCTTTATTTGAAGGTTCTCTTCTAGGTAATGTGGTATTTTTTAGACAAAACATCCATCTTCAGTTCCACCACTATCAATAATTCCTTCTTCATCATATCTATTTCCATCGTAATGAATGTCAATAATATATACAACACTATCAAAATCCTCATCTTCTTGGGAAACATTTTTGATATTTGAAATCTTGGTTTCTTCTATATCTTTGGTGTCTTCCTTTCTTCTCCAACTCTTTCCATGAGGTTCCTTCTGGTTTTTCAAAAACTTGTCATCATCTCCTGTCATGTATTTTGAACGATCATTGTAAACACATGAGAGATATTCTTTATCTTGTGTTTTCAGGGTAGTCATACATTCATCTTTTAATGTTCTTTCTTTCCACATCTTCTTTTTCTCTATAATGTCCTTTCATCTTTCTGATATTTCCATTAATATGCAATTGCTTGCTTTATATCCATATTTATGACAATTGAAGCATTCTAAATTCCTTTCTTGTAGAGGTGCAAATTAGTTATATTTTCTTCTCTTAACTTGACCAACTATCTAATTATCCTTGAGGTTATAGTTTTTAACCTTCAAACTTTTCCTTTCATATGCTCTACCATTCATAGCTTTGTGTCAAAAGTTAGAGCATGCAAAACAATAACCAAGGAAAATGTGATGATACTTGTTTTGATAAACCTTATTTAGAGTTGTCTTGAATTCCTTCTTGATGGGTGGAAATGATCTTCTAGAGTTTTGAGCATTCCTTTTCTTCTCTTCCTCTTTCTTCTTGAATGTACTGAGAAGAGGAGCTTCATAATATTTTGAGCTAACTTGATTTTCTTTTTGAGAATAGATTATTCCATTTTTGTTACTTGGATCTCTTTGTGTGGTTATAATGTCATCTAAAATTTTAGAACTATTTTCATATCTAGTTTGAATAAATTTCACACCAAGCTCTTTTCTTAAGTGAACTAATTCTTCCTCCATTATTTCACAGATTAGTTTTTTTTTATCTAAGATATTTCTCCATCCTTTCTTCTATCCTATTTTCCTCTTGAATTTGGTGTTTTAGATTGCTTGTAATTTTCTTCATCTTGTTTTCTTTATGTTTGTGCTCTTCCTGTTGTTCAACTAAAAAACCTTTTAGCTATCTATATTTGTTTTTGTATCTTCTTAATCCATCCAAATCCTTTTGTAGTTCTTCTTCCATATTAACCTCTACTTCATCTTTTGACTCTTCCTTATGCTCAACTTCTTCTATCTCATTAGACTCTTCAATACCTAGAAAAAGGACTTCATCATCACTAATCTCAGATGAATTGTTGTCTTCTTCTTTTGAGTAGATATTCTTTTTTCCTTTGTAATTTTTCTTATAGTGGAATCTTCCTTCTTTCCTGTATTGTTTGTTTTTGTCATATTCAACTTCATATTCTTCCTCGGGATAAGGACACTTGGCTTGAAAGTTCCAAATTATGCCACAATTAAAACATTTGAAGGGAAACTTGCCTTTGTACTTCCCTAATCCTTTCTGAAGTTTTTTAACAAACTTGGCTTCTTCATTATGGTTGGCCTAAATTTTTTTCTTTTGATTTGTTTTCTTGATCACCTTGAAAGTTTCTTCTCCTTTTGGGAGATTATCAATACCTAGTATTAATTCATAGGTTGTCAGGATTCCATACAATTCATCCATGGTAAGATATTCTAGCTTCTCTCGTTCTTCAAGAGTGGATACTTTGGGATTATATGCCATAGTAAGTGTTCTTAGTAATTTTTTAACTAACTCATCGTTTGGTAATTATACTCCCAAAACTTTGATTGTATTAACAAGATTATCAATTATTTTGAAGTAATCTGAAATATTTTCTTCATCCTTCATTTTTAGACTTTCTTATTGTACTTTGAGATATTGAAGTTTTTCGATATTTACTTTGGAATCTTGTGCATATATGGTTTCCAATTTGTTCCAGAGCTCTTTTGCACTTTTACAAGTGAGTACTTTTGCAAGAAACTTGTTAATTATTCCAGCTTGTAATGTATTTAAGGCCTTTGTATGTTCCAAAAATTTCTTCTTGTCTTCTACTTCTATGGGAGTGAATTTTGGAAAATCATATCCTTCTTAAACTAATGCACAAACTTCCAGTCCAATGGACATCAAACAGTTTTTCATTCTAATCTTCCAGAAAAATAGTCTTCACCATCAAATATGGGGACTCTTACTAACATCTTCATATATTGATCCCTAGTGATTTTAATAGGATCTTCCTTCCATTGGTTAAACTGTGGTGAAGGATATAACTCTGATACCAATTGATGGATCAGGTATTGTCACTAAGGCAAGGGGGGTGAATCAGTGACAAAAATTTAAACATAGTTTCTTTTATTTCAACAAATGTAAAAAAATTTTTGGACATAATGTTTTAACATGGAACCCAATAAGGTAAATCACCAACATATTTCTGTTGGAGACATTTACCACCATACACACTTAATTTGGTCAATTTGGCCTAGTTAAACCACTATCCTAAGTTTTATTGAATTAACTGGAATCAGAGAAGCACTATGTCACATCATCATGAGCACACCCACGCCTACCTTCAGTTAAGGAGGCCAACTAAGCCTTCTCCTTCATTTGGGGAGGCTAACTGGAGCACTATGGGGGTGATCTGAGTGTCATAAATGCACCTAATTGCTAACTTATGGTTACAATCAGTTAAACAGAGAAGTGAAGGCACCTTCATTCATTAAATTGATTGTTTAATTAATATTTAATGAACTGGAGTCAACAGGGGCGCCTCCAACCACCTTTGTTGGCCAGTTAGACTTCAGTTAACCTCATCGGAGTTCATTGGAGTTAGTGATGCGCTACCACTTGTTGGTTGGCATGCAATGACATGTGTCTGAGCTATTTCAATTAGACTTGATCATCTATTGCACTCTCACCTCAGTTAGGACTCGGTTGAGTCAATTAGGGTTTTGATCAGTGGTTAACTGGTGTGTTCACTGTGGCTTACAGTCAGTTAAGCTGCACCCACTCATTCAATTTGAATGACCTCCTTGGAAATTTGAATGGTCTTGGAATTCATGCATCTAGCATGACCATTTTATTGTATTATTCATTATTCATTTGATTATACAAAGCTGCTACTCTCATTGCAGCACCATTTTGCCAATTTTATGCATATTTGTTTGTATTATTTATGAGACTATGTTTTCAGTCCCTAAACCACTGTGACAAAGTAGTATGGTGTCAAATCTCATGGCGGGACAAAGATCATATCTCTCAAAAACAAGGTTTTTTACAGATCTTGCATGAAAAATTGAGCAAAGTTCAAAAATTCCAGCACTGCACCAAAAGCAAAGGCTTACCACTTAATACCCCAAGTTAGGAAATTGTTGATCAAGCTTGCTTGATCAACTATGTTGGGTGTGATGAAATCCTAAAATGTGCAGGCTGTTCAACCTTATGGTGCCCCTTTTGTTTTGATTTGTACGTTTTAATAGGTACAACTTCAAATGGACTCACCAGTCCCTCTTCTCACCCCATTCACAAGCTATTCAGAATGGAAGTTGAAGATGATTGCATCTCTGAAGAGAAAAGGTCTCTATGAGGTGTCTATTGGACTTGGAAAAGAGTCTTATGAGAAAGAGAATGACTGGATAAATGACGGTGATAGATATTTTGGAGCAATATTTCTGGCCCTTTCTCCTTGCTTGCACTACCTTATTGGTTCTGCTGAATACCCAAAGGATCTCTGGACAAAATTGGACAGAACGTTTGGAAAGCACAACAAGGATCATAATAGAAATTTGGAGATCATATCCAGCACCACAATAGTTATTTACTCAAAATTCTCAGCCTCTACTCTCTCTGATGAAGTTGTTCAAGATGAAGAAGAAGCATAATCTTCTACACAGTCAATTCGAATTGAAGAAAGTCTTTTTGCAGTGAATCCTTCTCCCGATGCTCCAGAAGTTTATGAGATCTATGATATCTCATCTCCTCATATGGATGAAACAAAATAATGAATTTGAATCTTTGATATTGAACAAAAATACTACTGCACTTCCATGCAAACATTCACCAGTGATTTTCCTTTGAATTCTGTGCAAAATTTGATAGTAATTGCTTCCGAAAGTGAAGAGAAATTTGATTTTTATCCCTCTAATGTTTCTGCTGGTGTGAAAATATGTAATACCTTGGATATTTTGGAAAAAATATCAGATTAAAAGAGTGATCAATTTTCTCCCCATGATCTATATCTTCCAACAAATTCCTACAGGATTGCATGCATCAAAATTCAAAATTTTGAAGAAGAAGAAAATTGTGCATCCACCATCTCGGTTGACCATAATTTTGGATCTGATATGAACCTTATTGGATCTGATATGATATTATTTGGATATGATGTGATATTTATTGGTTAAAAATTTCAGGTTCATAAACCTTCAGTATTGCCTGTAGTTGTTCTCATCAACGGTGTGAAGAAACAAGTACTGCAAGTCTCCTTCGAAACTGCTGCTGGGGATTTGATTTCATTTCATAGTTTTGGATCTGTTGTGAACCTATTTAGATCTAATTTACTTTCTGATATGATATTATTTGGTTCAAATTTTAAAATCCAAGAGATTTCAATCATGCTTGTAGCTGCTCTCACCAATTTTGGTGTGAAAAATCAAGTACCGCAATTCTTCTTCAAATTCGCTGCAGGGAATTTGGTGTTAGTTTCCTCTTATGAGGTTCTGATATTTTATTTTGTGATTCATTAGATATTTCTGAAGCTATATCATATTATGGAGCTCAAGCATTCTCTCTCCATGGTCCCAGGGCTTCTCTACCTTTGGTCACGTGCTCATCTCCTCACATAACTAGTAAAGAGGAAGACATTCTACATCCGCTTGGACACTTGCTCCTAATATTTGGGGATTATTTTAACACTCGTGGATTTCTGTTCAAGGATGAAATATATCAGTTTATTGAGTGTTCTTCACATGGTTCGAATTCCCAAGAACCTTTACTCTCTCTTCAGATGATTTCAGCTGCTCTACATGGGTCTAGTTTTGACCGTGCAACTATTTATATTTCTGATTCAGCTGAGTGCATTGTTCTTCTTCAAAAGTGGAAGATTCCTCTAGAAATATTCATTTATTTTGGATTCATAGGTTCACATGCATAGTCTTAGGATGCTGTTGCATAGAAGAACAAAACATTTCTTGATTTACTACTTAGTTTGAGGGGGAGGGGTATTTTTCCCATGAGGTTTTTCCCGTTTCCTTGGTTATATTAAGTAGTTACTTTATTATATAGGGTGAACTATGGCCTTAGTTTTTTGGGCCCTAGAATTTTTATGCACTTTATGCTTTCTAATTCTCCTGAGTATAGCTTAAGGGGGGGTGTTGGAGACATTTACCACCATACACACTTAATTTGGTCAATTTGGCCTAGTTAAACCACTATCCTAAGTTTTATTGACTTAACTGGAATCATAGGAGCATTGTATGACATCATCATGAGCACACCCACGCCTACCTTTAGTCAAGGATGCCAACTAAGCCTTCTCTTTCATTTGGGGAGGCTAACTGGAGCACTCCGGGTGTGATCTGAGTGTCATAAATGCACCTAATTGCTAACTGATAGTTAAAATCAGTTAAATAGAGTAGTGAAGGCACCTCCATTCATTAAATTAATTATTTAATTAATATTTAATGAACTGGAGTCAACATGGGCGCCTCCAACCACCTCTGATGGCTAGTTAGACTTTAGTTAACCTCATCTGGGTTCATTGGAGTTAATGATGTGCTACCACTTATTGGTTGGCATGAAATGACATGTGTTTGAGATATTTCAGTTAGAATCAGTAATCTGTTGCACTTTGACCTCAGTTAGGACTCAGTTGAGTCAATTAGGGTTTTGATCAGTGGTTAACTGGTGTGTTCACTATGGCTTACAATCAGTTAAGCTACAACCACTCATTCAATTCGAATGACCTCCTTGGGAATTCGAATGGTCTTGGAATTCATGCATCTGGCATGCCCATTGTATTGTATTATTAATTATTCATTTGATTATATAGAGTTGCTAATCTCATTGCAGCACCATTTTTCCAATTTTATGCATATTTGTCTGTATTCTTTGTGAGACTATGTTTTCAGTCCCTTGACCACTGTGACAAATTAATACTTTCTATTATCTACAAAACTTTGTTTTTTACATTATACAATAGTTATTTGCAAGCACCCACTTGCTGAAGACCATAATCCCCACGTTTCTCAACCACTACTAAAGGATGCACCCACACCCTAGTTTCTTCCTGCACCTACAGACAAGGATACACCAATACTGTGTTTCTCTAGCCACTACTTCAAGAAGGATAAAACCTCCTTGTAGGCATGTAGCCTACCCTAGCACCACAATTCCACCCTTATTTGAATTTTATCAGTCTACTATTACCTTCTTGGACTCTGTCATACACAATTAACATAGACACCTTCTTCTATTTTGATTTTCTAATTATATAATCCTCTTCAACACCTGAAGGACCTTTTTAACCATCATTCCCTTTCACATATCTATTATTTCAAATTTTTATTATTAATTAATAGGATTTCTATCTTAATTACAGATTTAATTAATTAAATAGTCAAACCTTCTTATGCCTTCCACCTTCGGGATTTCAAGATTTCTCCATGTTTCATCTGCGAGCTCCATCTTTCCCAGAACACGAGTTTCTTATTTTTATCTCCCTCATGTAATCTTACCTTCAATATACAGGTAGTGAGATTCCTCAGTTATGATCGATGGATTCATTTCTTCACATGTCTGTAGGTTCCTCCTTAAACCCTCTCGCTTCTTTTACATGGGAATCACTTCCTCTCTCCAAAACATGGGATTCCTTACTTCACTGAAATGTGAGATTCTTAGGCTTTTCAAAACATGGGTTTCACCACCATGTGGGCACTGGCTAATATGCATGGTAGAATGTGGAAATCAGAAACTCAACCTTTCCAAAATCCAAACTTTTTCACTTCTGCTTTTCTGCTTCCGCACCGGCCTTCCCGCAACTTCTTTTCCACACTACGGAAGGGGGAATTTGGAAACATAATTTTCCAAGATCCGGACCATTGAGATATTTACTCGTCGATCATTTATTTTAACACTTATCCTTTTTTAATATGTCAACTAATGTTTTTCTCTTGTTTTGGCAGATTGATATTTTACACATGTGAGAGCCAAGTGGGAATCTAAATTCATGATTGGATAGACAATTCACTAAGGAGGAAGATCATGCCATCTTTAGATATTACTGACACACACACATATTATAGAGGGAATTTAAAAATAGTCTTCCTGAATTTTTTTATGACACTTGGACCAATTTCTTAGTCTGATCCAATCTACCTGAAACATTGTTTTGGTAGGTCCATAAATTTTTCTCAGCTACTTCCAAGACAAAATGAAGACATGTTCATGTAGAGAATAAACCTATCTACAAGACCCCTATATGTTGCGGACATTTAATCTAACCCATGCTTTAGGGCGGGCATTCTCTTAGACCCATTTTGACTTATTTATTCTATACTTAGTCAATTTCCTGATTTTCAGCAATTTCCATATTTCTCCAGAATGATGTCATATCATCTTCTATGTCATCATAGGAAGTTTCTCTTACCAATGTATCTTACCAATTTTCCATCAATTATGTTATTCTATGTCATCATATCTGCCTTATCATCATTCATGCCATGGAATCACTACCTTTGTCTTTCCTTTGACTTTCACTGAGTTCACCCTACCATAATGTCCTTGGTTATTCCTTTTTCATCACTAAACTCCTTTTGACATCAATGAAAACTATATTCTATATTGCCAACATAAAGGAATAACCCATGATAGATATAACAACTCTTTTGATCTACTCTACAATGAGACAGAATGTTATGTTTGTCATAATTTTGGACACAAGGATTCAAACTATCATCTGAAGGATTACAAAACAAACCCAAGAGTGAATTACTGTGCCGAAAGTGATAAAATTTGGAAGAAGAAATAAAATAACAAATTCTTCTTAGTTCTTTCTGTTCAAAGAAAAAAATTTCCCTGGTATACTGACAGTGGATGTTCCAAACACATGACTGGTGATAAAAGTAAGTTTATGTCTCTAAGTGAAAATAAATATGGAAATGTAACTTTTGGAAATGATGCTCTGGAAAAAATGAAAGGAAAAGGAATGGAAAAGTTGAGTAATGGAAAAGGGAAAGACCAATATGTGTTGTTTGTAAATGGACTAAAACTTAATATTCTTAGTGTCATTCATGTTTGTGACAGAGAATGTGAAGTTGTTTTCACTTCTAAATATTGCAAGATAAAATATATACTCTCAGGATAGTTGGTTGCAAAAGGAATAAGAACAGAAAACAATGTCTATGTCTTGAAAGAAGGAAAAGAAGAGTGTCATCTAAGCAAGTATGATGAAAGTTTGCTTTGGCATATGAGACTTGTAGATTTAAAATTTGATCATATAATCAAGCTTGTGAATAATGGGGTGGTAAAAGATCTTCCAAAAAATATCAAAGCCATATGAATCTGTTTGTAAACCTTGTCAAATGGGAAAATTGACTCTCACACAGTTTAAATCCAAGAACTCCACATCAACAGACAAACCACTTTAGTTAGTACATATGGATTTGTGTGGAACATCAAGAAAGGAAGGCACAAGAAGAGAAATATATTGTATGTTGGTCATTGATGATTATTCTAGACTCACATGGGTTTCTTTTCTAAAAGAAAAATCTGAAGCATTTGAAAAGTTGAAAATTTTCAAGGCTCTGATTGAGAATTAAACAGGAAAGAGACTGGAGGAAATAAGATATGGTAGAGGAGAAAAGTTCAATTCAGGAGACTTCAAATATTTCTGTGATAAACATGGAATTAAAAGAGAATACACTATTCTAGGGACTCCACAACAGAATGGAGTAGTTGAGAGATAGAATAGGTCAGTACAATAGATGGCAATATCAATGAAGAATGAAAGGAATATTACTCAAACATACTGGGTAGAGGAAATTCACACAGCTGTCCATATTCTTAACAAGCCTCACTTAAGGCCAAACAATGACAAGACTCCTTATGAACTATGGTTTGGAAGACTTGATTCTATCAATCACTTTAAAGTCTTTGGAAGTAAATGTTATATTAAAAATAATGATGAACATATTGGAAAATATTATGACAGGGTTGATGAAGGTATCTTCTTAGGATATGCTACAAATAGTAAAGGTTACACTTGTTATAATATGAGGCTTCATAAATTGGTTGATTGTATCGACATTAAAATCAATTAAGGAATCCCTATAAAAGATATTCAAATAAGCAGTGTTGAACCAAATACATAAGATATAGTTGAACATAAGGAAGAACTTGTCCAAGAATCAGAAAAAAAAAGAAGATTCAGAGTCAAATGATGAAAGTGTAAACATTCAAACAGATTCAAGACAACAAACAAAAAAAAAACCACCTTCCAGAATCGTTCAGAAGAATCATCCTGAAAATTAGATAATTGGTGACAATAATAAAGGATTTCAGACAAGAAGGAAGTTGATTGAAGCTTCAGAACAGTCTCAGATATTGTTTCTCTATCCTCCAGTCATCTGTAATGGTTGAACTTCCGAACGGTTCTAACTTTTTTTAACTGAACGTAACGGGTAGTCACCCAAGTGTCTCAACATCCTATATAAGCATGTACACTATTGTAAAATAAAAGAAAGTAATAGAGAAGTAATTGAATATCACAGATTGGTTCGAATTCTTGCATTTTGTCTGTGTTTTTACTTTCTATCTATGTGGTGTATTTCATGATTTTGTTATTCTAAAATGATTCCACCATAACAATGTTTGATTCATTCAATCGAGCTGTTGTCCCTCAACGTGTGCATGGGAACCTCGATCATTCATACCCATATTAGATAAAAAAGTATTAGATAATTCTTAATTTCTTATCAAGATCAAAGGCACACCTTTCCGTAAGAACAATATCATCAGCATAAAATAGGAGGATGATAGCTATCCCTGTAATACTCCAGAAAACCGTAAAAATTTAAAAATTTTCATGTAACATAAAATGTTCGTAGTCGTCATTGCCTAGGAACAATTAACTACTAGCAGTTATTTTAAGCAATATTAAACTAGAACTGAATATTTGTTAATCTCTAGTTCTGTATACTTATTACTTTGTTTTCCTAATTCCATGTTAAGGATTTTATTTAGCCGGTTATCATTTGGAATAACAGGAATTGAAACATATGTTTAAATTCTAGTACTAAGTTTGTTTTACAGTCTTATGACAAGTAGGAAAAAAATTCAGTTGAGATCGAGGGTTACTTAGCTTATAGCTAATGCAATGAAGATTGCATCTTTTACAGGTTCTTTATAGGTGAGAAGTTTGTTACCAGTTTTCTAAATCGAGATTATAATCTCAACTAGCATAGAATAAAATGCTAGCTAATTTATTTGTTTTACAACTTTGAGCAGTAAAAGAGGTATCGTTGATCTTATTATTTATGTTCTTCATTGTTACTAGTAATACAAGTATTTTTAATAATATGAACTTAGCTCAGTTAGTCTTCCAATTCACTATAAATTTTTCATTTATCTTTCATCATTTTATTTTCAGTTTAGTTCTTGTATATAACTCTAATGAAGTTGTATAACAGATTCTTTTGTTTACTTACTTAATGTTGAGTTTAACTCCATAGTTTTTGTTTTCACAACATTGAGTTAAGTTATCCTAGGAAATAGATGATCTAAGTATAATCATAAAATACCTTGATGGCTAAATGTACATAGAACTATTACCGAGTACACAAGGTAGTTTACTAAGCATTCTAGTATTCACCCAATGGAGATGCACTAATACAAAATATACATCTTTAAACTACAATTTTTACTGCTTTTATACAAAGAAAAAGATTTATTCCCTATAAAAACCTATCCTTTTTAATCTCTGTATAATCCTCATCTCTTAGAATATTATTGATAAAAAAATTACTAGTATCTTAAATGATACTTAATTTAACCATCTATATTAACAAAACAATCATGCTACCCCTAAACCTAAGTTTTCAAGCATATAACATTAAAAACAAATAAGCCTTTTTACAAGGTCTTATACTATGACACAATTTCTATTATATTAATGTTTATTATATAATTAGCATTGAAGAATTCCTTATAATGGTTTACCCAATTCTAATATTGTAAAAACCTAAAGCAAACCCTTAGTTTATGTTATAATATCATTCTATATGCTTGTTTAGGGTTATACATACATAGTTATCAAGTCACGATAATGTGAGTTAGACAAAGGTTTATAACCATCTTTTCTTTGTAAAATTGCTCGTGTGTAGGTTGCTCCAAGGTTATCCCAACTATAACAAAAAACCCACATTGTTCAAAAATTTCTGAAGCCACATGGTTGTTATTCGTTGGTTAGGGTTTTGTTGACTTTGGTAGCATTATAAATTGCACTAAAACCATAAAATTTCGTATTTTTCGCCTCACTATGTTACCTCTACTATGGAGTGAAGAGCCATAGGCTCATGGCCGTAGGGCCTAACTGTCGCTCCATTGAATACGACCCTCCTTGTCATTGCGTCGTTCTACTATGTTAAGAGATTTTTGTGGCCTCTGTTCCTGACCTGAGTGAGAACTTTCCATCACCATTACCCAACTTTGTAAATGCCCCTTCTGTCAATATCTTGACTCTGTGAGTGCCATCCTCCATACACTAGTGAACTTGATAGTGCGATCTCGGATATGAAATATTCATAGAGTGGTATTAAGGGGTAAAAAGATAACTGTTTACATTGCTCAATTTTTAAAGAGGGATTTTCCTCAGTTTCGTTGAGGTTTTGATGTGGGCTTGAACGTTGCTTGTATGCAATCTTTTGGTAGCGATACCTTGAAGCTCGCTGAAACTTTGCTTGAGGCTAGGGTTTGTTATCATACATCTACAGGGTCAATATATCTATATTGCAGGTAATATACTTAGTTTTTCTTTTTGAATAGAGTTAAAGATTTTAATTTTGTACCAGTAATTATTTGTAATTTTTTTTTTTTATATTTGAAGTTTTCAATTGCAGGTGCTTGTGATTGCAGAAGGGTGCTGAATCCACTGATAATCACCATGCATGAAGTCCAAGATGTGTAACTACTTGGTAAGCCTCCGTCTCGCTGAGGTTTCTCCTGCAGTGGTGTACGATGTTTGTTTTTTGTTGATGCAGTTTATTGGGTTTCTAGTTTTCAGCTCAGCTGTGGATACACTGTGTTGTAAAAAAAAGTTTGGAAAGCCATGTGGTCGATACTTTGATATGTGGTTAAGTTTAAAATGTAACCCTCATCATTGTGGCTATTTCATGTTGGAAACAATGGGGCTTTTATGGCCGAAACTTGAGGAATTAAGGACCTAGTTTGTTTATAGTTTTTGTTATTTTGATACCGGCTTCTAAGCTGTGATTTTGTTTGTAAAAGGCCATAGGGCTGTACCTGATATAGTTTTAGTTTAGGGTTTTAATGTAAATCATGTTTTTAAATAAGCTTGAAGCTTATTTTTATACTTATTTTTTTATAATATGAATATATTGTGGTTCTAATAAGATGCGAGCAACTGTAAATTCTTATCTTCCCTTAGTTTTCTTTAACTTGTCCTAAACAGTTTTTCTATTACTATAGATTGATGTTTATTTTAATTATGTTTAAAAGTGAGATGAAATTGTTTCAGATATTTAGTTCTTAAATTATAATTTCATTCCTACTATCAAATATTATTTACTTCAGTAAATAAATAAAAAGGAAGATTGTTTATCCAACCTAAGTTTTTTACTGTGTTTTCTGGGTTATTGTATGTTGAACAATATTTTCATTACTTTCTTCTAGTTTATAATTATCTAACAGTGTTAACACTGTTTTCTTGTAGATAATGTATAAAATTATAAATACTTAGCTGTTAGATTCTGGGGTTATACGAATGAAGAAATATGTAAGATTTTATTTGTTTTAAGGTGAAATGAAAATAACCTCTCTCTTAGTAAAGAGGTGCTAACATTACTTTAAATTTACAGTTTCTTTTAATTAGGTTTTAGTTATAAAACCCTAATTTATCTTAGTTTAAGTGCATAGTTAGTGATTACCCTAGTTTGCATTTTACTTAGATGAATTTATTACAATAAATATCTAGCCTTGTTTATTATTTCTTAAAGTTAATATTAGTTACTTAATTTCTGTTTTTATAATTGTTAGGTAAATAACTCCGAATTCATTTTTATTCCATTGCTAATGCATACATTTATACATTTCATGTGGCGGTTGAGAACCAGCCTTTTCACCTTCCTATGCAACTATTCATATTAGTATTATGTACACTAACATATAATCCTGACGGATTATATTCCAACAATCCCCCCCTTAATCCGAAGGGGTGTTAGTAAGTCCAAGCATGGTTCTGAATATTTCAAACTTTTCTCGTCCAAGTGCTTTGGTGAAGATGTCTGCAACTTGATCATTTGTGGAACAATGTCGAACATGGACTGTCTTGGCCTCTACATGATGTCGAATCAAATGATACTTTGTGTTGATGTGTTTGGTTCGATCATGGAATCTGGGATTCTTAGCCAGCTTGATTGCAGAAGTATTGTCGATCAATAATGGAGTGGAGTTCTCTTTTTTTTCTTGCAAATCTTCAAGTATCTTCCTGAGCCATATTATTTCTTTCGTTGCTTCAGCTGCAGCCACATATTCTGCTTCTGATGTTGAATCTGCCGGAACTGACTGTTTGTGTGATCTCCATGAGACAGCTGATGATCCAAGACTCATAGTGTATCCATAAGTTGATACTCATGTCTCCTTATTGCCATCAAAATCTGAGTCTGAGTACCCAATAAGTTTCAAGTCATCCACTTTAGAGTACTTGAGTCCAACGTCTTGAGTCCCCTTCAAGTATCTTAGAACTCTTTTTGCAGCTGACCAGTGTCCTTCACAAGGTTTATGCATGAACCTTGAAAGTATGCCAACAACATAAGAAATATCTGGTCTAGTTGTTGTAAGGTAGATAAGAATTCCTACAAGTTGTCGATACTTGGTCGCATCCTCAAATTCTTTTCCTTCGCTTGATGTGGACTTCATTTTCTGTTCCATTGGAGTAGAGATAGGGTTGCATTCTGTCATGCAAAATTTGTTTAGTAGTTCTCCAACATATTTTTTTTGAGATAGGAATATGTACTTAGGATGTTGAGTGACTTCAATTCCTAAGTAATAGTGGAGATGTCCCATATCTGTCATTTCAAAGATCTTTTTCAAATCTTTCTTTATGGATTCTATATAGCTCTCATTTTTCCCTCTCATCTAAAGATCATCTATGTACACCACAAGATACACAACAGATCTTCCAACTTTCTTTATAAACAGTGTTGCATCATCAAGATCAAAATGTTTGAAATTTAACTTCAAAAGATGCTCGGTTAATTTTTCATACCATGCACGAGGCGCTTGTTTTAGGCCATACAAGGATTTTACAAGCTTGCATACCTTTTGTTATTTTCCTTTCACAACAAAGCCTTCTGGCTGAGACATTAAGACATTCTCTTTCAAGTCTCCATTCAAGAAAGCAGTCTTCACATCCATCTGATGAACTTTCCACCCTTTCTGAGCAGGTAAAGAGAGTAAGGTACGGATGGTAGCCCATTTTGCTGTAGGAGAGAACGTTTCTTCATAGTCAATTCCTTCCTTCTGTGCATAGCCTTTTGCTACAAGCCTCACTTTGTGCTTGTCAAGTGAGCCATATGATTTGTATTTGTTCTTGTACACCCACTTGCATCCAATTGGTTTGGTTCCAACTAGAGGGTCAACCAGCTTCCAAGTTCCATTATTCATGAGTGCATCATACTCATTCTGCATAGCTTCTTTCCACTCAACTTGAGTAGAAGCTTCTTTAAAGGAAGTTGGTTCAACGTTAGTAGATAAATTAAATTCACAATCAAATGATGCATCCATGTCATCACCTGAATTATCTGCTTCTCCTCCATCTTCATGTCTTTTTGAACTTCTCGTTCCTGTCTTTCCAACTTCATCTGGATGGACACTTTCAAGTGTCTTTGTGGCCCATTTAGGAATCTTCCGTGATGGTCCTGATTGATCAGCTGGTGGTGCTTCATCATTGATTGAGAGTCTTTCAATTCTCTCAATCACATCATCCAGTTGAACCTCTTGTTTAGGTGAAGTAGCAGGAACTTCTTCATGCGGGGGAGTTGGTGCTTCATATGGAAATTCCAAAGGTTGATCCAGAATAGGAATCCCCCCTTCAAGGTTTGGAATTTCATATTCATTTTCAGAATATTTTGTTGGATGAGGATATTTTTCCAAATGATCAAGCTGTCTCTCAATGGACTGGTCATTTTTATTAGTTTCAAGAAAAACGACATGTCTGGAAATAACAAACTTCTTGTTTACCTCATCATACAGACAGTATGCCTTGGAGTATTCTTCGTAACCCAGGAAAATGCATTTTCTGCTTCGAGCACCAAGCTTGTTTCTTTGCTCCTTTGGAATCAAGGCATAACAGGTGGAACCAAAAACTCTAAGATGCCTGATTGAAGGGAGATGGCCAAACCACATTTCATGTGGAGTCTTGTTATCAAGAGCATTTGAGGGACTTCTGTTTCTCAAATAGGCTGCACATTTCACTGCATCACCCCAAAACATTAGTTTTACATTCTCAAAAAAAATCATTGAGCGAACCATATTCATTATGGTTTTGTTCATTCTTTCTGCTACATCGTTTTGTTGAGGATTATAGGGAACTGTAGTCTAATGTGCAATTCCATGTTGGTGAAGATAATCTTCAAAAGCATTTGAAGTGTATTCTTTCCCATTATCAGTACGAAGTGTACCAATTT
>LPNX010904580.1:45630-55740 GCA_001517045.1 Pseudotsuga menziesii
CTTCTAAAGTCCAAACAAGTTATCCTTGTCTGGTTCACTAGGCTCACTTGATAAAAAAACACTAAGTACAACTTAGGTGGTAACACAAAGCAGACTTCAAAATTTATTGTTTAGCCACTTTGATGTTCATTGTTCCCAGCTTTAGTTCATAAAATTCCTTAGCCCTGTCTTCATAGTACTGTTCTAACAAGAATTTCTTCTTAAAATATTTCTTAAATGTACTCCAGTTAATATTCTTCTCCCTAATGCCTTTTACTCATTTTAGGTCCTGCCACCAAATATTTGACTTCCTGGTGAGGTTGTAAATGACCATTCTTACTTTTAGCTGATTAGAATAATTATAAATTTGAAAATATTTCTTCATCCCAGACAGCCATGATTCAACTTCTTCTCCTTTCTCAGTTTCACCATTAAAGGTTGGTGGTTTTATTTTCTTAAATTCTCCTGAAATTTCTTCACAAGGCTTAAATTTTATCTTTCTTGTCTGATGATTATATTCGCTACTATCACTAGTATACTGATAATTCTTCTTATGTGGATAGCCATAAATTTTAGAGGATGAGCTACTTTCGATTCTAGACTGTTTAGACTTTTTGTTTTTATGTTGGTAAGGCATATCTTCAGATTCTGTTCATTTATTTTTTTCTTCATTCTAAAATTTTTCCATTAAAATCTGATTCAGCTCCTCGTGAGCTCCCATAATTCTTTCATTTTCCTTTTTGATTGTTTCCATCTCTGTTCTTAGTTCTTTAACCATTTGTAATAATTCAGAAGAGTTATTAGTTATTTCTTCTTGTATATGTTCTCTTTTAGAATTACTTCATTCAATAAACGGGGACTCCTCATCTGCATATTCCTCCAATCTTTCCATACTTGCAGTTTAACTCAGAAAAATACTCTTGAAATAATATTTCAAAAGAAAAGTAATAATCAGTATGCATGTATTAAATCTACTGTTTATCTATGCAATTTGAGCCACATTCAGGCCTAGTGTCTGAACCTTATGCTCTGATACCACATGTAATACTCCAAAAATTCGTAAAAAATTAAAAATTTTCATGTAACATAAAATGTTCATAGTCATCTCTGTTACGGAGAGAAATTCCTATGGCTTGGGGTACCACAACAAATAACTTGACTCCAGAAATCAATCCTTTCCAATATGCAATAGAAATTAAAAGTCTAACACTAAAAGATCAAATCTCGTACCTTATTCCGGACGGTTGAAGTAGATCCCCATTGAGCTTTCCAACTTCAGCTTGAATTGATAGATTACTTCCTCAACAACAAGTAAACAATACAAGCATTCTATATATCATGGTGTTAGATCTATTCTAGCATATATAATCAATAATGTATAAGCATTTGACATAAACCAATGGATAAAATATTCATTCAAACACACATTATTGGACAGGAAAAGATATTTCCATTAATATAAATCAGAGATTACAAGATACAACCTCTGTCGGCACATCTGCGAACCGGAGAAACTGAATTCCCCACTTGGGCCTCCACCACTTCAATCCTCCATCTCTAGATAGCAAGCTCACAAGAAAAAGGAAAGCTTGGGAAGAACACAAAAGTGCTCCAAGGGACAAAGGGATGCAGACTCAAGCATAAGTTCTGGAAACAATGGACTATAGTTTCTTTGCTCTCAATTCTCTCTTATGACTTCAATGTACCAAGGGGTTCCTTATATAGCTTTTCAAAGGGGTAATGAAAGGTCGAATCCGAGCGATCTCAAGGCATAGGGAAGGATAGGAGTCAAGTGAGTTGGATCCATGTCAAGGAAAACTCCAAAAGGATTTGGATTTTGTACACATCATGATGTACGCGGTTTTAGTGGTCAAACCTGCATATATACGCGCTTATAGGTTTAAAAGTCGTGTGTATCATTTTTCTCATGTTTTTAGGGATGGTCAAGGAAACATCAAAGGACAAAAAATGGTCCATGGGGTCTAAGGAGTCTACAGCAGGACAGGGGAAGGCCATACAAAGTGTGATTCACCTAGAGTGGTGAAATTAGATATAACAGATGCCCCCTAATGTGTGAGGTCAGAGGGGTCATATGTTGGCCGAAATACATTATAAGTCCATCCCAGAAGTGGAGTGATGAAGGATCCCAAATGGAAGACCAGCCACCCAATTAGCATAGTACAATAATGCAAATCTGCACATAACTGCAAATACATATAGCAGTCTCGGATACATAAGAGTACAATGGCCATGAATAGGCATGATACAAGATATCACATAAGTGGTCATCGCCACGTACAATATACATAGATCAGAATCTCCATGATGAATATATACAAAGGAACATGATCTCTATAATGGCTGAAGATATATAACAGATCAAGATATCCATAGTGGCTAGAAATATCTGACATATACTGGAATCAAGTCACGAGAGCTGAAATATCATGAACACTGGCACGATCAAGGAGGTAGCATATAAAATATGCCACCAATCTGGAAAGTCTTCTACACAAATTGCTATGAGTACATGTCCTACTATGCGAATAGAGGTGTCGAGGTTGAACATAGTAGTCCACCGTCTGATTACCAGTCATTAATGTATACCATTAACAGACGTGAGATCACCCACCGATAATGAAAATAGGAATCAAGGTACTAGAGTGCAAACTAACAAGTGTGAATAAATGTGTTGAGGTCAAACACTTGAGAGGATCCATCGATCAGGGGACATTAATGTATTCCCAAATACTGTCAATGGTGAGAGAACCTACCACTGATGACTGCAAGTCTCAAGGCACTCAAAATGACTCTAGATTCCAATCCCAGAATAAATGATCTGAAGTCGATGGGATGAAATCTGTTGGAAGGAGGGAATTAAGGCATCCCCCATCATCCAACACGAGGTACTCAGCAAAGCTGTATAATGTGGAAGGACTCGATCATAAGGTGCATGAACCAGTAATAGTACTGGGAATGGCTGACATGCAAAGTCAAGAGAACTGAGGAATGGCCGACTCAGGCTTCAACTTCATTCGAACAAGAGCATAACGGCGTATGGTGACTGAATAAAGGCAGCACCGACTCGATATACAAACTGGGGCATCTCTGCAACACATGAGGCATCAACAAAGGCTCTATAGGGACTAGAAGCTTAACCAGTCAGTGGAGATAAAATTAGATAAATGAGTACAGCTCCTAAAGTCAAACTATAACCCAACCAATGGATGTGATATACGGTGCTCTGTTCGAAGGCGACACAACTTGACAGCTGCCAAAGATAACATCTTTCCTTGTCCGACTTTTTGGTTTTTTGATTTTTTTTGGGGGGACTTTTTCAGTTATTTAAAAAGCTTGAAAAAGAATAAAATGGCTTTATAGTTACAGACTAGGAGGAGACGAGTGTCATTAGGGAAAACAAACTAGTTCTAAGTAGTGGAACATACCTATGCTCAATGCAAGAATACATGTGTAGGATATCGACACTCGGGAGAAAATCCCCTCCTGGTAAAAAGGGAAACAAGCTACGAAGGATATAAAAAATGGCTCTGCATGGCTAGACATGAGAGAAGCTCCGGCTATATGGATGAAACAAAATGTTAGGGGAGCCGGCATAAAGCTCAATAATGCAGGAAAAGCTCATGATAATGCATTCACAGCTTGACATGAAAATAGGCCAGCAAAAGATCAAGAGGAGTATGAGGCTCTTGCGAAATGTCATGGCAGTACTATACAACAGACTCTCACACCCTAAAAGAGAAAATGTCAGCATGGGCACCAAATGCAAATAAGGTGCTAACTAGGGTACCCATGTAAGGTGAAGCTCTGTTGTAATCTCACAGATCACATAAGGTTACCAATAATACATACTAAAACATATATATCTATAAATCAGAGACAGGAGACAAGAACATATAGGAAAACATATTATATTATTGCAATGAGTTCATACAAGGCAGAGAACTGAACTGAGTTCTCGTTTGGCTCAACAGCCTAATATATACAATTTACAAACGGTTACAAAATAACTACCTGTCGGTTTGGTGAACCGACACGACTTTAGTTAGCCGACTTAATCTTCTAGTTTAGTCGGCCGACCGACTTAGTCGGCTGATAGACTAAGTCGACCTATCAACTTAGTCGGTCGATCGACTAAGTCGGTCTTCGTTCAAGTCGACTTTGTCAACTTGATCCTTTCTACATCTCCCCCACGAACAAAACGTTTCTTCGTCCTGAAGAAACGGGGAGGTACAAAATGTGAAGGGGTTGGCTAAAAGGTAATGATGATACTTTTGAAGGGAAAAGACCATACTTAGGGCTTCCATTTCGGTGGTCAAATAGTTCCTTTCAGCCTTATTTAATTTTTGACTGCTGTAAACTATAGGGCAATCCATCCCGTCATCCCTTGGTTGAGTCAGGATTGCTCCAATTGCTATTCCTGATGCATCAATATGCACATGAAATTTGGTCGACCAGTTTGGAAATTTGAGTATGGGGGCTTTGACCAGTTTTCGTTTCAGTTTGTCGAAGGAGATTTGGCATTCCTCTTTCCACTTGAAATCTTGATCTTCTTTTAGTAGTTATTCTAGAGGGTAGGTCATATCTGAATAGTGTCTTATGAATTTTCTATAGTAGCCTGTATGGCCAAGTAACACCGTGACTTGTTTGGGGTTTATTGGTGGTTTTAGGTTGAGGATGATTTTAATTTTGGAAAAGTTGACCTTGATACAGTCTTTACAGATAATATGCCCTAAGAGTATTCCTATGGGAGTCATAAAGATACATTTCTTAATGTTCAGGGAGAGTTGAATCTGTCGACATCTCTCCAGCATAAGTCGGAGCCATTTGCAGTGATCTTTTAAGGTGGAGTATATGGTCCAGTCATCGAAGTATACTGCCATGGTCTTATATATATTATTGGAAGGTCTTAACAACAATTCGGGAAAATACTGCAAGGGCATTCTTTAGCCCAAAAGGAATAACACTGTAAGCAAAGGAACCAAATTCACAGACAAATGTTGTCTTCTTTTGATCTTCTTTTTCTATGGGGACTTGGTTGTATCCTGAGAATCCATCTGTGAATGAGTAGCATTCGTGGCCTGCAACTTCATTCAAGATTTCATCAGCATAGGGGGTTGGGAATGGATTTGTCAATGTTACTTTGTTGAGCTCCCTAAAGTCGACACAAATTCTTAACCTTGTCGGGTCATGTTTCTTGGGATGTACGACCATGGGACTTGCCCATTCAGACTGGTCGATAGGGTAAATGATCCCTGCTGCTAACATGTTATCGATTTCCTTTTTAACTATTTCCTTGTACTTGTGATCTAGTTTATAAGGTCGTTTCTTGACAGGTCGGACATCAGTTTTAGTATCTATTTTAATTTCTCCCATTTCCTGTACTAAGCCTTTTAAGTCTTTATAGTCCCTTGCAAAGACATCTTGGAATCCTCTAAGTAAGTTCACTATTTTGGTGGTCTGTTGTTCGTTCCAGTACTCATCAATCTTAGCTATTTTTGGTCAGTCGTCATTTGAAATGTCGACCTCTTTAGTTTTCACTTTGGCATCTAGCCACTCTGGTGCTTTAGCTTCATTGATCGGCCGACTTCCTTCTTTGAACCATGAGAATGTAGCAGGAAAGTCGGCTGTAGTCATTCGGTCAAGATCTGGTTTGTCGGTGGTCTTGACTTTCAGGATTGAATGGATAGGTTGTGTTGTTTCAATATGGTCGGTTTTCCATTTGAAGCTCTTGCCTTCTGTGTGTTCATTTTCTAAGTGTAAATGGGTTGCCTGTGGTCTGGATTCAGTTTGTATATTGTTATAGTCCTTGATCTGTCGGTGGTTCTGGGAGGGTTGTTTTTCGATCGGTTGGAGAAATTGTTTGATTTGCTGTGTTATCTCGGCTAGTTTTTCATTTTGAGGTATGAACTGGAATTATTTGATAAAATTTTCCTTGAGTTCATGCCAAAAGAAGGTTTCTCCTCTAGCTTCCTCCATCTTATACCATTTATTGGGTAAGTCATCTAGGGTTGAAGGGAACAAATGGGGCCAAGCTCACTCGTCTTTGTAGCCAAGTCTTCTCCACTCCATTTCACAAGTCTTAATGTGTTCTTCTGGGTTTTGACCTTGGGTAAAGATAGGGATTCGGGCTTCTTGGGTTAAATTTTTTCCACCAAACCGTTCGACAAAGAAAGTAGAAGCAGTTGTCTACGTCTGTAGTTTTGTCTGATGGGTATCCCACCATCTAGCTGCTTGACTTGTAAACGTTTCCACTAAGCTTTGAAGTCGACCATGTTCTCCAATATTTTTAGATACTTGTTCAATGTGCATGACTAGGGATTCCCTCTCCTTATACCTAGGTAGTTGTGTAGTTTTTAAGTTGGTTGGTTGTAAGGTAGGGCGTTCCCTTACTTTCTTTTCAAAGATTTTCGGGATAATGGATACTATGAAGCACTTTCGGGTGGGTTTTTTCTATACTTTTTGTATAGTCCAGCACCCTCCTGCTTGTGTTTCGTAATTTTCCATCTCCCAGTCATACAGTTCAGCATCTAAGTTATAACCAATTGAGTCTTGGTTACCTAAGTAAAGTTCTCCATGGTTGTTCGGCTCTGTGTAGTCCGTATTGTTGTGGATCTGGTAAAGTTGTCTGACATCAACTTCCTCATCAATAGGTTCTGTCCAACGTTCTCCTTGGGATGGATGGATGAATTTTTGACCATTTCCTTTTAGCTTGATTTGTTCCTTGTCTAAGGATATGGAGGCTTTCATCTTCCGTCCCCAAGGTCGACCGACTAGTGCGGGGAATGAACTAGATCCCTCTTTTGGGTCAATAATTTCAAAATCAACCTTGGTCGAAATTCCTTTAATGGTCGTGTTGACGTTTTTCCAAACACCAATGGGTTCAATGAGGCCTTGGTCGGCGATTTTTAGGTAAATACCTAACTCGTAGAGTCGAGGTCTTCCCATCTTTTCCCATGTATCCTGGGTCATGATATTTACCTGAGACCCGAAGTCAAACACTACTTGTCAAACGTGGTAACCTTCGATTTCCAGATGTTCTTAGTTTGTTTTTCGAGGTTAGTACCTTTTATTTGATGCAATAAATCAATGAACTGGGCTACGGATTTGTCTGTTTGGGTGAGATAGATTAATTAATGTATTGTGTTAGGTCGACTACTAACGAGGTCTTCATGTTGTGCAATGTCGTGAAATATGTGGGTTGCCTCTTGATATGTGTGTTTTTGCTTTATAGGGTCGGGATAAACATTTGTGTCTTTAATATTGCTAATTTGGGGGTTAACAGGCCCTATTTTTGTGCCTTGTCGAGTAACAATATGTAAATTCTTAGTAGTTAGTACATCATGCTTTTGTACACAAGACAAGACATTAACATTTTTATTCGTATTGATTTTCTCTAACATAGTAGGACAATCCTCAAGGGAGTGATCGCCTACTCCACAGTGTGTACAGAATTTAAGATTAGTTTTGTCCTTGTACGGACAATCTACGTACCGGTGACCTTCTTTGTAGCATGTGAAGCACTAGGTGGGTCAACGCGTTCGTATGTCGCGATTCCTAGGGAATCTACCTCTTCCTCCATAACCCTGATGTCGGTTGTTGTATCAGCGCTCATATCACCGACCATCGTATCTTTGTCCGTTCTGGTTGTTTGTATTGTTTTGCTCATTGTTTTGCGCTACTGCATTCATTTGGTAGATCGCCTGATAGTTTTGTCGGTTCTTCAGGTTTAACTGACAGTCGGCCATGTTGTGACTTTTGGTCTCACAGATGGCGCACCAGGAAGGCTTTCCGTTCTTCATGTTAAATGGACAATCTTTCGTAGAATGATCTCCGTGTTCCTGGCAAATTTCACAAAATGATTTGGTTTGTACAAAGCGGACGTCTTGTCGGCTATATTCGTGTTGACAATTATCTTTCGAATGAACGACCGTCGAGCAGTTGGTACACCATATTTCCTGATTCTTGAGGGTCAGTTCCTTCAAAGACTTCTGCACATTCTCGAGCTGTTCCTCTAATCTGTGGTCTGTCGGGTAAGCAGGTATGTCTTCATCCATCTCGACCTGCAGAGCTTTTGTTAGCGTGTCTTCATACGTTTTGAACATCTCCAGACTGATATGTCGGTGTACTTTCTACGATAATCCTACAAGGAACCATTGAATTAGTAACTGTTCATCAATAACATAATCTAGCTGGCTTAGTAGGTCCTTCCAATGTTTGTCATAGTCGCGGACTGTCTCCCCTGGCTTTTGTGACATCGTTTTAAGCTTTTTGGCGGCTAGGTGCTTGGCATCTGGGGTTTTGAAGAATGATAAGAACTGCGCCTTAATCTCTGCTTTCATCGCTCTGGGTTTTCTTTCTGAAAAGGTCATGTACCATGTCAAGGCCCTTTTCCTTATGGCTCCAATGAACTGTGCCATTTGTCGGTCTTCATCTATTACTTGGTTTGCTTCCCAGGTCGACTCGCAGATGAACCAATGTCATCTGGGGTCTTCATCTCCCTCATAGAGAGGAATGTGAGCCGATCCATGACCCATGTCTGAATCACTTTCACTGCTCTCAGAAGTTGGCAGAGGTGGAGGTGTGGGTGGTGAAAGTGGTGGGGTTATTGATGTAGTCGGGCCTGCGGAATTTTGGTCGACGGATGTTGAGATTCCGTCGGTCGTCGAGTCATCGTCGACTTGCAGTATATTGATTTCAAATTCAGCTGTCGATGGTCCACTGCAACTTTGTGTTCACAGGTCTGCTTGTTTTATGTCTTCTAAAGCTATACTTGGTGGTGGGGGGGGGGTGCTCCTTCATGTGTCGGTAAGAGCAAGTGGATACTTTGGAGGGAGGGTGGTGCCTGAAATGTCACCCAGTTTCATTCAAGCGGTCGACATATAATAAGGTGTCGACCCGTGTACGTTTCATCACCTAGTCAGCTCCATATACTGAAGTCACCAGCCCGTAGTCGGAGGTCATCTTCGACAATAGTCTGTATTCTAGTACGCGGATTTTTTGGGGAAAGGGTTATCCCGTCATTGGGAGATGTTATTTGGAGAGCTTCTGGCTACTCTATCCACACTTCTTCCTCCTTAGGGAACACCTCTTGCTCTATGACCTCTTCCTGTCGGTCATGACCCGACTCTGGTGGATTCTCTTTGCAGTCGTTGTCCCTAGGGTTTTGTCCACTATGCAGCCCTGCGGCTCATTCACATCTTGCTTCCCTTCTCTGCTGTCTTTCATCCCTTTCTCTTTTATGAATGTCCGACATACTTTCATATAATACTATTTTCTTGAGGTCCTATTTGGTCGAATTTTCATTACTGGTGACGGTTATTCGGTTTAGGACGACTAGGATCCACTATAATCTACCTCCGACACATGACCAGCTACCCCCCCATAGCCTACCCGATGCTTTTAGAGAGCCCGGGTAGTTCTATTTATTTGCTCAGGAAGTATTCCCACTCCCTTTCTGCAATGAATTTCTCCCACTTCCTCTGCTTCTGTGCCCAGTTGGTATTTGATGGCTGTTCGCACAGCGGTGGACGAGGTTCCACGATGTTGCCTGCTCCATTCTCTATCAAGAATTTGAACAGCAAGGTCGGTAGGGAACACAAAAATTGTTCGGTGAAATCTGTGTAAAATGTTTCTTTGACAGTTTCCACAGAAGTTCTGTCTTCGACTGATTGCTCCTCATAGAAGTCGTCGGCAATTTTCTCAAACCACTCCAACAAATTTGTTTGGCCTCCTTGGATCAGTTTTTCTAGCAACTGTTGTTCTTTAGTCGTGTCTGGATTTCTCATCCAGAAGTTGCTTCAAAATTTGTGGCACTGATTCGACAAATTTTTCATGTGTCTCTGTGAAAAATCTTGCTTTGGCTTCAGCGACTGTTAATCTGTTCCTTCTTGCGTAATTTTCCAAGTAGTTCGCAATTTTACGGTCCCACCGGTCCTTAATCTCCTGTTCTGGTATAATATGTGAGCATATATTTCAGACATGTACTACCGGCAACGAAACCAATGTTGTAATCTCACAGATCACATAAGGTTACCAATAATACATACTAAAACATATATATCTATAAATCAGAGACAAGAGACAAGAACATAGAGGAAACAAATTATATTA
>LPNX010904580.1:59250-83654 GCA_001517045.1 Pseudotsuga menziesii
CCAGAAATATGGACTCCACTCCATGTATAAGTTGATATGGAGAAAAACCAGTGGCAATCTTAACAGTGGTTCGATATGCCCACAAAGCAGGATATAACATGATGTGCCAATTGTTCTTGCTTTGTGCAATGGTTTGTTGGAGAATGGATTTGCGTGATTTATTCACTACCTCTACCTGTCCATTCACTTGATGGTATTAAGAAGAGGAATTCTCTTGCTTATACCCTAACTTCGATGCCAACTCTTCCATCATATGGTTCTGAAAGTGCGAGCCATGGTCAGTGACAAGATCTTTCGGAATCCCGAACTGAGTAATAATTTGGTTGAATACAAAGTGAGCGGCTGTCTCACCATTGGATTTTACTATAGGCATAGCCTCAACCCATTTCGTGAAGTAATCAACATCCACTATAATATGATGGTGCCCCCCAGCCGAACCTAGGTTGCAATCCATAAAATTGAGACCCCACTTAGTGAAGGGACCAGCGGTGATAATGGGATATAACGGGGCAGGTTTCGAATGCATATTACGTGTGAACACCTGGAAAGGGTGGCACCTCTTGACCCCATCAACACAATCCTTAAAGATCGATGGCCAGAAATAACCTGCTCTTAAAATATTTTGAGCTGTAGAAAGCCCAGATAAATTACCACCACACGCCCCTCCATGGCAATCATTCAGCACTACCTCAGCCTCTTCATGAGTTAAACAACGTCGTAAACTGGAATCTAACCCATGGCGGTACAAAGTGTTATCCACTATGAGGTAGTTCTTAGAGACGTGACGTAATCGTCGTCATTCATCTTGCAAGAGGTGAGTAGGGGTATTCAGTGTTTGTAAATATATTATGATATCCCCATACCATGGGTCTAACATTGAGATTAAGTAGATGTGTTCATCGACAAACGTATCTTCAAAAACCAACTTCTCATCCTCGCTTGGGAAATTCAATATAAGCTCTGCAAAAATTAAAGACTTCTTTGATTTTGCTGAAACAAACTCGAGATCGAATTCTTGCAGAATGACAATCCATTTATTATATTTTCCCCCAATCATCCTTCTGGTGAGGACGAATTGAAAAGGATTGACATGGGCTACAACCAAGGTCTGGCAAAGGAGAATATAATGTCTCAACCGCTGAACCACATGTACGATAGCTAAAGCAAGATTCTCGACATGAGAATAATGAATCTCTGCGTCAAGAAGGTTCCGGATCAAATAATATATGACATGCTCTTGGAGCTCCTCATCCTCTTGAACCAAAACCATACCAATTATCTCTAATGACGCGGCCACATATAATAAGAAAATCACAGCTATAGTCCGGGGGACTAATCACCGGGGCCGATGCTAGGGCTCACCTGAGTGCATCAAAGGACTCCTAGGCTCGCTCATCCCAATAAAAGGGGGTGTCCTTCTTCAAGAGATGCATGAAGCCTCTAGTCGAATTGGAAAAGTTGACAACAAATCTTCGTAAGAAGTTTTCCATGCCTTGTAAACACTGAAGATGATGAATATTCTTCGGGGGAGACAACTAAAGTATTACCTCAACCTTCAAAGGGTCGACTCTTATACCCTCTTTAGAAACGATGAATCCTAACAAACAACCTGACTTCACACAAAATATGCACTTATGAGGATTTAATCTAACCGAATAGTGCCGGCATCTTTCGAATAGCAATTTCAAGTGATAGGGATGACGCATTCTCATGCGAGAATGAGCAGCAAGGTCATCCAAAAATACTTTGATAATTGACTTGAGAATGTGGAAGATCAAGGTCATTGCCCGCTGAAATGTAGCTCCAGCATTTTTAAGGCCGAAAGGCATTTTCCAATATGCAAACGTTCCCCAAGGACAGATAAATGCAGTCTTATGTTGGTCCTCAGGTTTAATCTGTATGTGATTATATCTAGAAAATATGTCCATGAAGGAAAACACCTCACTACCCGCACACTCATCCACAATCTAATCAATAAATGGTGTGGGGAAATTGTCCTTAGGACAGGCACGATTCAAATCGTGGAAATCAGTACATATGCGGATCGCTCCCCACTTCTTATCCACCAGAACGGGGTTTGAAACCCACTCCGTCAAGGGAACAGGATAGATGAAACCGGATTTCAACAACTTCTCTATCTCTACCTTAATCGCGGGTGGTTTCATAGGATTCACCGCATGTAAACATTGTCAAACAAGCTTAGAATTGGGGTAAGTCTTAATCTCATGCTTGACAATACGAGGGTCAATACCTAGCATCTCATCGTAAGACCAAGCAAAATAGCACGGAATTCCTTAAATAGCTCAGTGTATTCAAGAATCTCAGCATGGGAACATTCCACCCCAATATAGACATTCTCTATCATGCCAGGATTGCGAGAGATGTTGATAGGAATCGTTGAAGACATGTTTGCCATGTTTCCATCAGCCATTGGACCAGGAGAGCTTAATGGAACCATAGGACTACCAACTCTCTGACTAAGAACCGCCCTAAAATCCTCATGCTCCAAGCGGTCAAGCTCTAGAAGAAAGTATGATCTATGATGGAGTTCCTCCCATGGTGGCTCAACTCCTGACATAGCCTCAATAATCGCTTCATCTAAAGGGAAAACTGTATCAAGGCAGTCATGTGCATGAGAAGATTGTACTGCCCATGCCGGTAGCACATAAGGGTCCTCCTCCTCCATTCACGAAGAGGAAGGACTAGGCTCTGCAACACACTTGAGATTAGCTTGATAAGCTATCATAGCTGTAGGCAATGACACGTCCATCACGATGGGCTCACTCGAAGTACTCGGTGTAGGAAGAATCCAAAGATCTTCCATATGACTCATGTGAAAATACACCGATCTTGTAGATGTCGAAGCCTCATTGGAACTAGATCCTATCATAACGATCAGTGCAGGACAACTAAAGCTTCCCATGAGGGATGGGTACATGCCTACACCCACACTCCTAGTTGACGACTGAGAGTGCTCAATGATCGGGATTGAAGCTCCCAAAGATGCAGTAATAGACAGATTCTTGAATGTCATTTGATCAATCATTACGATCTTCCCATTATGTGGAAAGCATACAATGCAGAAAAGGGAAGACGCAACAGCTTGCATACGGTACATCCAGTTCCTACCCAGGAAGAGATTGTAGTTAAGGGGCACATCAACCACCTCGACCTCTATCGCAATGGTCTTCCCTCCCAAACAAAATTTAAGGTAAGGAAGGATGTCGCGCGGCCTAAAAGATCTCCCATCGAACTTATTTAACGTGGTCGCTGATTTAGACAGCTCAGGGGAACCCAGACCCTTCCAGCAGGATAAATACATCACAGAAGCAACAACACCCTCGTCAATCACAGTGCGCTTGACGATCATATTAAGACATTCTACGTGAATCAAATGAGACACGTAGTAGGGAAAGCGAGGCTGAAGTCCTGCGGTTTCAAATTTTATCACGGAGGAAGAATCATCATCGTTCACACCAAGGGCAGAAAGCAACGCCTTCCTTTGCGAAGGACAACTCTGAAGCACTTCCAATGTAGACAACACACAAGGAGTGTGGCCCAAATCCTCGACAACTGAATAGTTCTGGGTGGCTTGGGAATTTGGATTATGCCCTAAATGCTTAGGGAATCCCTTAGGAATGCGAGGTGTAGTCTCAGGTTTATCCATAGGTTTCTCAATATGCAAAGGGGACCCTGGTGGATCAGGCTCTTTTCCTGGGCTGGGTTGTGACGAACCATAATATTTCGCATGGGTCACAACTTTTGCAGCATGGACCATGTTAATGCAACCACGACCACTAGTCTTTGGTGGATCTTGATCACCACCAGACTGGTCATGGGACTTTGAGTTCATATTTTGATTGTGCGGTAAAGGGTTAGTTAGCATAGCTCGGCCTTGTGCCAAGAATCTCAAAGCTTCCTCAATATGAGGGCACAAGTAAGTGAGGTGATCATCCTTACATAACTTGCAAGGGAACTTAACCTTACATTTAGCTTGCTTGTCCCCCCATCATTCCAACCATTCTTGTCATTAATATTAGCATTCTCATTCGTATTCCCACCCTTACAATTATTTTTACCCTGTTTTCTATTCCGTTCGGGCTGCTGGTTACCCTTCTGGTCCGACGATTGCACAGAAAGTACACTCACCGTTTGGGCTATTTGAGACGAATCTGTAGCTTGTCCCAAAGCATATTGGTTGATTAACAATTGACTAACTTGTTTTGCAACCGAATCTGCAGGTTTTGCACTTGCACAACCCACAATGCCATTGGCATGTGGTCTAGGTTTGAATTTGGGGTCAAAACTGGAATGCAGAGCATTGGGAATAATCTCATATAACAAACCAGACTAAGCGTAGATCAAGTCCAGTTCCTATTCCCTAAAAATCACTTGTTCCTCATTCTGCACTCCGAATGTAGAAACATCCTTCGCTATATACGGAAATAACGACTTGAGGAACCACTCGAGGAGGAACTCTGGCGGTATAAAGGCTTTAATTAACCTCTTTCATCTACGCCACTCTTCAAAATGATCAGAGATATGTGTGGCTTTATCTTTCTGAAATGTCGACAAGATTTCAGTACCAACGTCATAACGCACTGGTAGCTGGAAGTGATTAAGAAAAGTCATCGCAAGGTCATCGAACAAAGCAAAAGCTCCCCTAGGTAACTCTATATACCATTTTGTGGCAGGCCCTACAAGGGTGCATTGAAATAGTCTCAAATGGATTGAGTCCTGATGTAAGGAATTCGAAGAGAACCATAGGTGAAACGTATTAACGTGTTCGCTCAGATCCTCTCCCGATTTTCCCTCAAACTTAGGTATGTTCGAAGGAAGCTTGGTAGGGACAGCCAGCCAAGTTGTGTCATGAGCTATAGGATTGTTCATCAATCTCGACAAGTCAAGAAGATTGAGCGTTGCGAGGAAAGGGAGCCTAGGATGATGAGGTCGATGGACCACTCCCTAATTCATATAGGTCTGATTACCACCATGGGCTTGGCCATAGTTCCCTCCTCCTGTATGACCCATATAGGGTGGCGTGGAAGCACCATAGTGTGGTGGACCTTGACTAGTAGGAGCTACAAAGCTGTAATTAGGAGAGTAAGCAAGTTGTTGATACCCACCCCCATAAGGTGAAGAACCCTGTCCATACTGCGTCCCATGATAAGGTCCATAAGTCATCGCATGCGATGTCCCATGAGACACTCTGTAGGTAGGAATATACACTCCGAAAGTAGGAATATACATACCGGAAGTAGGGATATACGCCTCATAAGTAGTAGCATGCCCTCTAGAAGCATGAACATAACCTCCCAAAGAAATGGGCGGTATGTAAACCTAAGACACAATCGTTCTAGTAACCATAGTATGGACCTGACTCGTAGCCATGTGCCGACTCAAAGTACCATGTGAATAAGGTGGAGGGTGAACATTTGAAGAACTAGGGACAGAGGATGAAGGAATCTGAGTAATAATGTACGTGCTGTTCCCTGTCATCACTCGTCTCGAATCTGGTATCCTAATAGGATCACTAACCCTAGACCTAGGAGGGATATGTGATGTAACTTCCACCACTAGGATGGAAGGTACAATGTGACTAGTGCTCCCAAACCTCTCCGCATGGTAAGGAATGAGAGTGCCCCTAGACATAGTGTTAGGCTCGAAGTTAGAATCTACATGAAATGCCAAATTATGCGTAGGAAAACCAGACATACCATAACTACCATAGCTAGTGCTGGCGGGTTCAAAATGAGTCTTGGCGTCCTCCGGCATTCCATACTGGTAACACGTCAATGGGGAATCAACCCTAGAGTGAGTAGGTCTATCATGCATGGTTCCTATATCATAAATCATAGGACCTAACTCAGCCAAGTCGGGTGAAGGATCATGAGTAGGAGTAAACTCCCCATCATCTACACGAATGGGAGATGGTGGTTCAGGAATACCTTCTAAATGGTCTCCCATGGTGTGTGAATCAATGTGAAAAATAGTCCTCCTAGAATGTCTAGATATCTCTCCCAAAGGAGGAGGAGAAGTAGAAGGCAAAAGTCCTGCTAAACGACGAGAAAGGAGAGGAGCCACACCTGAATCCACAATGACTCAAAAAATAGAAAAGACTCTCTATTTACATAAAACCTAGGCCAACTATTGTGCATAGAGCAATCACTACTAAAATCTAAAGCCAAATGAAAGAAAACAAGGGCTAGATAAGTGAGCTTCCAAATGAAGCAGGTTTGTCTCGCCTAGAAGAGGCTTGAGACTCCCATATACAACAAGAGGAGGTACGTAACCAATTATTGTGGCCCTCAGCTTCAACGCGTAAAGTGACTGTGCTATTTGACCCCAACCTGGCCAGGACACCCATAGAATAACCCCTGCAAAGCACCCCTTCGATATCCTAGGTAAGGGCACTAAGGTCACCTAAATATAATCAATGCTCAGTCGGATAGTCGCAGGCGGGATTGACCGTATGGGCAGGGTAGCAAAGCCCGAAACTCTCGAAAGAGCCCCTAGATACGAATACAATCCTGGAAATATCTCCGGTGCTACTCAGTTATGACTAGGGGTCATCCTAATCAATAACCACTCACACTGCCTCGTGCTTAACTCCCTTTTGAGAGGAGGATCCTGAGAAACACTGGTTATCCCAAGGATTTCACACACTCGCCTGGATAGACACATACATGTTGTTGTTTAGTGATCTTGGAGAATTTACTTACAATGAACTATTCCAATATCCTAAAACCTAAGCTTGTTGGTGCACCCTATAAAAGAAAAGAGTGTAGTTCATTTTAATTTAGCGTTGATTTTAGTTGGCTTTATTACTCAAAAGAGGGATATGGTCGTGCAACTAATGGTGTTATGACACAACATGAAGTAAAATACACACGTAACAATCAATGCAAATGCATTGTGTCCATGAAAAAAGGGTATGTTACTACGTGAAATGCACAACTTTTTCTTCAAATGATGATTGCAAGCTTTCCTATATGAATTCCTAACTAATACTCCAAAGCAAATCTAGTGCAAGTACAATGCAAAATGCAAAATGCAATGCATGATGATAAGAAAATGTTTTTGAATTTTTTGAAATAAAATGAGATGCAAAAAGCAAAAGAATGATTCTACGACCCCTAGACTCTTCAAGCACACATAAACAACACTCGAGCAAAGCACTAAGGTAAAAGAACTGTAATGCACTGATCTCAAACAAAAAATTGAAAATGCCATGACAAGAACCTTCTTAAAAAGAAAAAAACATTAGCCTAAAATAAAAGTTTCTAGTCAGAAACAGAGATATAAACAAATTCAGGCAGTGCCAAAGGAGACTCAACAATCATCAAACTTCACCTAGCAACCATTTAACTTCCACAAAAAGGAAAAAGTAAGGGCATACGTGATTGTTCGCAGTAAACCCACGTGTATACGTGCAAATGGAAGAGAAACCTGCATGTATACGCGACTATGAGTTCAAAACTCACGTACAAGAAGAAAGGTGCATAAAATCAAGGCAAATAGACAGGCTGAGACAAACTTCACACCAATCAAACACTACCAAGAAAACATGCCCCCAAACCCGACACAGAAACAAGAGAGAGAGCAATTCAAATTCATTGAATGCCGATAAAACAACCACCAAAGGACAACTACTAGGAACTCCCCAGCGGAGTCACCAATTAACACATGGTAATCATAGTTATGAGGAGTCATCATGTATGGCATTCAAGTTAGTGTAACTAAGTAATACAACTACCACTAACTACAGGTTCATGCAGAGATAATAACCAATCAAATGCTAGTTTCGTTCCATATTAAACACAATAGGCCAGTTTATTGATTGAGAATTGACCAGGGTCATCGTTTATGCCAGTTTATTGCAGTATAATTCACCAGCATGTAAGATTCATCAGGTAGAATTCCCCAAGTCATTCTTGATGCGTTGATGAAATCCAAAACGTAGAAAGAGAAATGCACTCGCTTGTTATTCTATGATGCAATCTTCAATCATTGTTGATTCATTCATTTCAATTTTTGCCATCGATTCAGTAGGGAAAATGCTCAAAAGCGTAACTTATATGATGCACCCTAAATACAATGATTGTATTTGGTGACTATTATTGTGAGGTATAAGTGAAGATTAGTAATCTCCGCTAGGGATCCTAAGTTCATTCAGATTCTGGGTTCGATCCCCAGTGGAGTCTCCAATTCTGTTACGGAGAGAAATTCCTATGGCTTGGGGTACCACAACAGACAGCTTGACTCCAGAAATCAATCCTTTCCAATATGCAATAGAAATTAAAAGTCTAACACTAAAATATCAAATCTCGTACCTTATTCCGGACGGTTGAAGTAGATCCCCGTTGAGCTTTCCAACTTCATCTTGAATTGATAGATTACTTCCTCAACAAGTAAACAATACAAGCATTCTATATATCATGGTGTTAGATCTATTCTAGCATATATAATCAATAATCTATAAGCATTTGACATAATCCAATGGATAAAATATTCATTCAAACACACATTATTGGATAGGAAAAGATATTTCCATTAATATAAATAAGATATTACAAGGTACAACCTCTGTTGGCACGTTTGCGAACCGGAGAAACTGAATCCCCCACTTGGGCCTCCACCACTTCAATCCTCCATCTCTAGATAGAAAGCTCACAAACAAAAGACAAACTTGGGAAGAACACAAAAGTGCTCCAAGGGACAAAGGGATACAGACTCAAGCATAAGTTCCAGCAACAATGGACTATAGTTTCTTTGATCTCAATTCTCTCTTATGCCTTCAATGTACCAAGGGGTTCCTTATATAGCTTTTCAAAGGGGTAATGAAAGGTCGAATCTGAGTGATCTCAAGGCATAGGGAAGGCCAGGAGTCAAGTGAGTCAGATCCATGTCAAGGAAAACTCCAAAAGGATTTGGGTTTTGTACACATCCCGATGTACGCGGTTTTAGTGGTCAAACCCGCGTATAGGTTTAAAAGTCACGTGTATCATTTTTCTCACGTTTTTAGGGATGGTCAAGGAAACATCAAAGGAAAAAAAATGGTCCATGGGGTCTAAGGAGTCTGCAGCGGGACAGGGGAAGGCCATACAAAGTGTGATTCACCTGGAGTGGTGAAATCAGCTATAACAGTCACTGCCTAGGAAAAATTAACTGCTAATGGTTACTATAAGCAGTATTAAACTAGAACTGTATATTTGTTAATCTCTAGTTCTATATACTTATTAGTTTTTTTCCTAATTCCATGTTAAGGATTTGATTTAGCAGGTTATGATTTGGAATAATATGAATTGAAACATATGTTTAAATTATAGTACTAAGTTTGTTTTACTGTCTTATGACAAGTAGGAAAAAACTTCAGTTGAGATCGAGGCTTACTTAACTTATAGGTAATGCAATGAATATTGCTTCTTTTACAGGTTCTTTACAGGTGATAAGTTTGTTACCAGTTTTCTAGATTGAGATTATAATATCAACTAGTATAGAATAAAATGCCAGCGAATTTATTTGTTTTAAAACTTTGAGCAGATCGTTGATCTTATTATTTATGTTGTTTATAGTTACTAGTAATACAAGTATTTTTAGTAACCTGAACTTAGCTCAGTTACTCTTCCAATTCACTATAACTGAAACTTGCTCATTTATCTTTCATCATTTTATTTTCAGTTTAGTTCTTGTATATAACTCTAATGAAGTTGTATAGCAGATTTTTTTGTTTACTTACTTAATGTTCAGTTTAACTCCATAGTATTTGTTTCCACAACATTGAGTTAAGTTATCCTAGGAAACCAATGATCTAAGTATAATCATAAAATACCTTGATGGCAAAATGTATATAGAACTATTACCAAGTACACAAGATAGTTTACTAAGCATTCTAGTATTCACCCAATGGAGATGCACTAATACAAAATATACATCTTTAAACTATAATGTTTACTTCTTTTAAACAAAGAAAACGATTTATTCCCTATAAAAACCTATCCTTTTTAATCTCTGTATAATCCTCATCTCTTAGAATATTATTGATAAACAAATTACTAGTATCTTAAATGATACTTAATTTAATACCTATATTAACAAAACAATCTTGCTCAACCTAAACCTAAGTTTTCAAGCATATAACATTAAAAAAAAATAAGCATTTTTACAAGGTCTTATACTATGACACAATTTCTATTATATTAATGTTTGTTATATAATTAGCATTGAAGAATTCCTTATAATGGTTTACCCAATTCTAAGATTGTAAAAACCTAAAGAAAACCATTATTTTATGTTATACTATCATTCTATATCCTTGTTTAGGGTTATAAATACATAGTTATCAAGTCACGATAATGTGAGTTAGACAAAGGTTTATAACCATTGTTTCTTTGTAAAATTGTTCATGTGTGTAGGTTGCTCCAAGATGATCTTGAATATAACATAAAACCCACACTGCTCAAAAATTTCTGAAGCCATGTGGTCGTTATTCGTTGGTTAGGGTTTTGTTGACTTTGGTAGCAGTATAAATTGCACTAAAACCCTAAAATTTCACATTTTTTGCATCCCTATGTTGCATATGCTATGGAGTGAAGAGATGCATGCTCATGGCCACAGGGCCTGACTGTTGCTCCATTGAATATGACCCTCCTTTTCGTTGCGTCATTCTAATGTGTTAAGAGATTCATGTGGCCCCTGTTCCTGACCTGAGTGAGAACTTTCCTTCACCATTACCCAACTCTGTAAACTTCCCTTCTGTTAATATCTTGACTCTACGAGTGCCATCCTCCATACATTGGTGAACTTGATAGTGCGAGCTCGGATATGAAATCTTCGTAGAGTGGTATTAATGGGTAAAAAGATAACTGTTTACATTGCTCAATTTTTAAAGAGGGATTTGACTCTGTTTCGTCGAGGTTTTGATGTCAGCTTGAATGCTGCTTGTATACAAACTTCTGGCAGCGATACCTTGAAGCTCACTAAAACTTTGCTTGAGGCTAGGGTTTGTTCTCATACTTCTACAGGGTCGATAAATCTATATTGCAGGTAAGATAATTAGTTTTTTGTTTTAAATAGAGTTAAAGATTTTAATTTTGCACCAGTAATTATTTGTAAAAGTTTCTGATATTTGAAGTTTTCAATTGCAGATGCTTGTGATTGTAGAAGGTTGATAAATCTACTGAGAATCACCCTACATGAACTCCAAGATGCGTAACTACCTGGTAAGCCTCGGTCTCACTGAGGTTTCTCCTGCAGTGGTGTATGGTGTTTGTTTTTGGTTGATACACTACATTGGGTTTCTAGTTTTCAGCTCGGCCGTGGATACACTGTGTTGTAAAAAAAGGTTTGGAAAGCCATGTGGCTGATACTTTGATATGTGGTTAAGTTTAAAATGAAACCCTCATCCTCGTGGTTGATTTGTGTTGGAAACAATGGGGCTTTTATGGATGAAACTTGAGGAATTAAGGACCTAGTTTGTTTACAGTTTTGTTATTTTGATACCAGCTTCTAAGCCCTGATTCTATTTGTAAAAGACCATAGGGCCGTAACTGATATAGTTTCAGTTTAGGGTTTTAATGTAAATTATGTTTTTAAATAAGCTTGAAGCTTATTGTTTATACTTTTTTTTTATAACATGAATATATTGTGGTTCTAAGAAGATACGAGCAATTGTAAATTCTTATCGGTCCTTATTTTTCTTTAACTTATCCTAAACAGTTTTTCTATTACTGTAGATTGAAGTTTATTTTGTTTAAAAGTGAGATGAAATTGTTTCAGATATTTAGTTCTTAAATTATAATTTCATTCCTGCTGTCAAATATTATTTACTTCGGTAAATAAATAAAAAGGAAGGTTGTTTATACAACCTAATTTTTTTACTTCATTTGATTCTTTATCTATAATTAATCTAACCTACTGCACTAGAGTACTACCTTTAGAAAAGGTGTGGAAAAATACAGTTAGGTATTTTCTTATCTATCAGTAAAACTAGTAATTCTTCTAATCAATTACCCTAACCTATATATTCTAGCATTTAACTATATTTTCACAGTAAAAGAATTTCTTTTAACTAACCATAGTAGCAACAAAATAGTATCATAATGTTAGATTTTTAACATTAAGCTAGCATAACATTAGGATATTTAACTAAGAGAACAACAAGCACAACAATCAAACACAAGAGACAATGAACACAATGTTTTTCCTTGAGGAAACCATAAATGGATAAAATCCTACAACTTCGTCAGAGATAGAATCAACACAAAAATTAAAACCCCAAAACAGTAAGATGATCTCTCAATAGCAGTAAGCTCTTTCCTCCTTTCCCACGTGTCTTTCTCTTCCTCAGCTATGCACTACAACTGAGTGTGGATGAGTGTATGATAAATAGAGAGCCCAACTCTCTATTTATACTAATATCCGGCATGACTAAAACCCTACTAGGGCCAACCTCTATAGGAGAGTCTAATAACCCTAGTGCCCCAGAACTGCGAGGACTTTAACCCTTATACAATAGTAGGGTTATCCACAATGACTTGACATGACTTTTTTACATTATAGATCTTCCTGATAGGATAGGATATCATCTCCTAGCTTCACATGACATGACCTTTTATTGGATATTGGTAGTCATCTCCTAGCTTCACCTTGTGAGGTGATCCTGTCATATGTTTGGAAGCCCCACTATCTATAATCCAATCATTGCTTCCATGAGTAATGTTTCCCGTCAGAGCGGAAATCAAAACATATTCTTCCTCGCTTGAAGGATATTCACTTTCATATCTGGTTCTTTTTTATGAAGGTTCATCATCCTCTACAGCATGAGCATGATGTCTTCTCTTGTTTCTCTTCTTCTTGTGAGAGACATTTTTGTTTCTAGGACATTCTCTAGCATAATGTCCTTTCTTGTCACATGTATAACATCTGATTCTAGACAAATATTTTCTAGAGTTATCTTTATGAAAGGACTTACCTGGGGTGATGAGAACTTCTTCTAGGTTTCTTGGAGTGAACTGTGAGAGCTTGATCTTCACTTCCCATCTTTTCCTCTCGAGCTGCTATCCGATATTCTTCTTGAGAGCACTCTTCCCATAGTTTGTTGAACTTGACTAACTTATTTTTAGCGTATATTCCTTGAATAAATGAGTCCCATGATCTAGGGAGACCATTCAAGGTGGTGATCACAATCTCTACATTTTCCACTTCTTCATCTACTGCTTCCAGTTGTTCCTTGTGTTATAGAGATTTTCACCCCACTAGGTGAATCACACATTGTATGGCCTTCCCCTGTCCTGCTGCAGACTCATTAGCCCCTATGGACCACATTTTATCCTTTGATGTATCATTGATCATCCCCAAAACTATATAAACTATGATATACGCGTCTTTTTCCCCGATAACCACATAAATACGCGGGTTTGACCCCTATAGTCGCATACATTGGGATGTGTGCATAATCCAAATCCTTTTGGAAGTTTCCTTGACTTGGATCTGACTTAGTCGACTCCTGGCCTTCCATATGCCTTGAGATCGCTCGGATTCGACCCTTCATTGCCCCTTGTGAAGCTATATAAGGAACCCCTTGGTACATTAAATGGGGGAGAGAGATAAGAGAGAATTAAGAGTATCGAAACTATAGTCCATTGTTGCCAGAACTATACTTGAGTCTGCATCCCTTTGTCCCTTTGGAGCACTGTTTTGTTCTTCCCAAGCTTACCCTTTGTTAGTGAGCTTGCTATCGGAGTGATGGAGGATTGAGGTGGTGGAGGCCCAAGTGGGGGATTCAGTTTCTCCGGTTCGCAGATGTGCCGTCAGAGGTTGTCACTTGTAATCTCTGATTCATATTAATAGAAATATCTTTTCTTGTCTAGTAATGTGTATTTGAATGAATATTGTATCCATTGGAATATCTCAAATGCTTATACATTATTGATTATATATGCTAGAATAGATCTAACACCATGAAATATAGTCTGCTTGTGTTGTTTACTTGTTGTTGAGGACGTGCTATAACAATTCAAGCTGAAGATTGGAAAGCTCAACGGGGATCTACTTCAACCGTCCGGAATAAGGTACGAGGTTCGATCCTTTAGTGTTAGATGTTTTATTTCTATTGCATATTGGGAAAGATTGATTTCTAGAGTCTAGCTGTCTGTTGTGGTACCCCAAGCCATAGGAATTTCTCTCCGTAACACCTGATCTGAGAAAATCTTGTGAAGTAAGACTATATTGTTTCTGCATTCTAAATATTCACATTCTTCAGTTGGTTTCTCAGAGTCATCTTCCGGTTTATGTTCTTCCCTTCAAACAATTTGGTTAGGGAATCAAACATAGATTTAGGTGTCTTGAGGGAGGACACCTATGGTATGAGGTGATCCTTGATAGAATAAAAAATGATCCTCTTTTCCATAACCAACTTATTCTTATGTAAGTCCTTTTCCTCATCTCCCTCTGGAACTGGAACCTCCTCACTGATATAGGAGTCCAACTCATTTTCTTCCAGGACCAGGGAGATCCTATACTTCCAGGTTGGGAAGTTATCAGCTCCCGCAAGCTTTTCACTAAGCTTGGTATGATGAGACATCTTAACTAAGAACCTCAAATGGAAATACAAAAGATTTAGATCTTACCAAGTCAAGATGTCGAATCTGAATTTGGAGCTGAAATCCTATAGTGTAGGTTCAGGAGTAGATTAGGGTTTTTCTTTTATGAAGTTATGTCCAACCAAATGCTTTGAATTTGATCACTAGCTTCGATTTTAGGGAGGATATAAATCCAGGCCTGGTCTCACTGAAAAATTCCACTTTTGTGAAAAGCCCTAATTTTCGGCAGTAGTGTTGGGTCCAAAACTGAAAAACCTCAGAATTGGATTCTGCTTTGATAGAAAGATGTGCCCTAAGGAGGAGAGTTATTCCAACCTTATTTTTTTGAAAATATGTGGAGAGAGATTCATAAAGTAGGAAGCCCTAGTTCCCACAGCTGCACAGTGTCTTCTTCTCAGGTTAGCTCTGATACCATGTTATATTTTTAACATTAAGCTAGCATAACATTAGGATATTTAACTGAGAAAAAAAAATCACAACAATCAAACACAAGAGACAATGAACACAATGTTTTTCCTCAGGAAAACCATAAATGGATAAAACCCCACAACTTCCTCAGAGATAGAATCAACACCAAAAGTAAAACCCCAAAACAATAAGATGATCTCCCGACAGCAGTAACCTCTTTCTTCCTTGCTAAAGTGTCTTTACCTTCCTCAGCTATGCACTACAAATGAGTGTCGATGAGTGTATGATAAATAGAGAGCCTAGATCTCTATTTATACTAATTCTTGACATGACTAAAACCCTACTAGGGCCGACCTCTCTAGGAGAATCTAATAACCATAGTGCCTCGAAACTGCAGGGACTTTAACCCTTAGACAATAGGAGGGTTACCCACAATGACTTGACATGACTTGTTTACATTATATATCCTCCCGATAGGAACATAGGGGCATTACATGACACAAGTACATCCTAGAATAAACATGGGGTTACAATACATAAGAAATATAAGTGAATATATTTTGAAGTTACAATTACATCAACACATAAACTATCATTGCTTAAACTTAAAACTTCGAGAAAACAATAAACATTTAATAAAATAGATATATCAAGTAGAACCTAGAAATATAGATGAGATGACAACATCTTAAGGAACTTGTTACTCCCAACCAACTCCTAGAGAAAAGCTGGACTGCAAATCTCAGGACCCCTAAGCTTGTCTCCTAGTCCTTTTGGTAGAAGTACCGGGTGAGAGATGTAGTTGAGTAATCCTATGCAACTCTACTAAGTGTTCAACAGTTAATCAGTTCTACATGCAATAGTATGAACTCAGCTTAGAATAGTTGCACTAGTTCAAGTATTCAACACCTTTCCACTCAAAAAATACTTCATCTAGTCCCCTCCATCGAATTTTCTTGTGCACTTCATTCACCTAGAATGTTCACAAGTCCAGAATGAGCAGTCTCAGTTGTCTTCAATGGGAAGTTTTATTAGCATGCTTAGGTCTTTTGCGTCATTTGTCACTTAATGAGCTGCCTGCTCTTGTTCCACTTTCTTGGGGAACATGACCACAAAAATAGGGAAGTCGCCACATGTAACAGCTAGAAGTAGTTTGAGGATGCTGCCAAGTGTCAATCTACTCTCAACCTAGCCTACTCCACCAAGTGAACAGTAAAACACTCATTTAATAGCTTCCCTAAGCTGTTGTCTCACCTTTCATTTATTTATTAATAAAATATTCAGCAATTACATTCAATTATCCTTGACCCCACTTGGTCATTAATTACAAACTTTATAATAAAATATAACATAAGTTTTCTTAAACATAAAATGTTTTTGCAAATTGGGACATGTGACATACACACCCCCTTAAATTATAACATCGTCCTCGATGTTATTTATTCTTCATACTCAGAATTTACCTAGAACAAACTTGGATATGCATCCTACATATGACTCCACAATTGCCAGGTGACTTCTTCTGGACTAAGGTGCTTCCATTACACCTTCACTTTACCAATGGTGCAATTCCGAAGCAATATCTCCATTCTTTCGAGGATACAATCCAGTTCCACCAGAAAATCTCCTTCGGGTTCCACCTGCACATCATTCTAGTTTATAACATGAGTAGCATCATGTACATATTTTTTAACACAGAAATATGAAAAACATTATGAACCTTCAAATTTGGCGGTAAAGCCAATTGATATGCTACTTGTCCTATTATGGACAGTATCTCAAAAGGTCCGCAATATCATGGTGCTAACTTAGAAAAAATTCCTAATCTCAAAGAACTCTTTTTAGGTATCACCTTAATATATACATGTTCACCAACCTGGAACTCTTTTTGAGTTCATTTAAGATCTGCTTCAATTTTCTGTCAATCTTGCACAAATTTCAAGTTACCTTGCACCTGTTTTACAATTAACTCCATATCTTGTAATAGTTTAGGTCCTAATACTAACCTGTGAACTAGATTACTCCATGAGATGGGGGTATTGCACTTCCTGCCATACAAAATTTCAAATGGAATATATCTTGTTGAATCTTGGTAGTGGTTGTTGTAATAAAAATCTACCAAGTGTAAGTAATCTACCCATTTACCTAGCTGTTTGTTAACATACATTCTAAGCATATATTCCAATACCTAATTCACTCTTTCAGTCTATCCATCTCTCTATCCATAGGTCACCCATTACAGCAAGTAAAGTAATCTCTCAACACAAGGATCTTGGGAAAAAACCACATGGGAAAAAATCCCCCCCTCTAACTAATAATATAGAATAGGATTCAAGTTTGAAAAAATTGAAAATGTGTTGCTGCAATATCTGTGATGTACTAAAGAAGCATGCATAATGTTCTATGTACAAATATCCTGGGGCCTGGCATGTAGACTTATCCATATTCTCCCAGAATTATGATGGAAGGAAGGAGGAATGTAACCTCTTTCTGGATGAAGAGGTGTATTATCCACTATATTATTTTGAATGCAGTGTGACTGAGCCCTTGCCATGTAGCATGTTACAGGAATTTTTTTGCATCTCTCTAAAGGAGATAAGATTGCATGACATAGCGCAAGGTTCTTAGTGTTCTGAGTGTCATATGGATTTCCATTCGTATTCCTAGCTTCTAGTTTGGAATTAGGGACTTGATCTGGATCTGAATCACCCCAAATCTAAATATCATAAACTGGTACAACTAGATCTGCAATTCTAGTGGGAACTGTAAAAAATGTAGATGGAATGTTTTTACCTTCCATTGCAAATTGTTGCTTAGAGTGCACTGGTTCTAAAAATGGCATGAAGTGTGAGAACTCATATGCCTTAGAGTCATGATCTGTAGCACCCTTCACTATGATGTTCCTAGTAGAGATATCTATGATCTCCATTGAGTCAGGACCAAATATGACTCGCTTTGGAGAGGCAGTATGAGTCATATATTATACAGATAATAGATTTGTAGCTAAGGAGGGAAATTAAAGCACATCTTTGAAATTTCCATGTTCAAGCTTGATAGAGCCCTTCCCTTTGGCTTGAATGTTACTGTTATTTCCCATATGATAACTAGGACCATCAAAAGATTGCAAGGAAGAGAAATATTCTCTGGATGCAACCATATGATTGGAAGCTCTAGAATCAACGGGGAAGGTATGTGCTATTGACAAACTAACCTTCAGTGCATGGCATGTATCTTCATGTTTTTCAGTTTCTTCTCTTTGGTCAGCCTTCCTTGCACTAGTAGGTATAGTAATGTTATGTCTCTTCAAAAGAAGAGCCATCATCAATTTTTCTTCTCATACACGTGCTTTCTGGTTGAAATCCCCTTCCACAGTAAGAACAAAGTGTCATTCCTTTTCTATTCTTCTTTCTTCTCTTCGAACCTAAAGGCTCATTTGACTGCTCTTTCTCCATAGGAGATTTGTCCTTTTTCTTCCCTTTATCATTCACTACCTTAGGTCCTCCTACAACCAGTGCTTGATCTATGGAAGATCGAATGATCCCTATTTGGATCAACTTGTCATGTTCATGAGTGAGATACTCAATGAAGGAGTTAAGAGTAGGCATCCTCCAATTTAGAGTGTTGAGGTTCACTGAATGAGATGTTGATGCAAAGACTAAATAGTTTGCACCAATTTTTGAGAGAATGGAAATGATGACTTGATCATCCTCCTTCTCAACCTTGCACAGCTTCAAATGGAACACTAGATGCTTGAATTTGGTGAAGAATTCATTTAGTGTTTTGAAATTATCTAGATGAAAAGAAATCAGCTGATTCTCGAGCTGATAGATCCTCAGATAATCCTACTTGTCAAATAATGAAGAAATCTTATCCCAATCCTGCTTGGGAGTCTTCAATCCATTGATGTGGAAGAGAATATATCGAGATATTGAGAGGCACAAGCATCCATATGCTTCATCAAGCCTATTCCAATACTTTTCTTTGTCAACATAATGAGTTGGATCTATCTCTATCTCCATTGTGAGTCTAAAGAGTCTTTTGGAGCATAGTTGCATCTCCATGTCCTCCTTCCACTGGTGTTAGTTGAAAGGAGTGAGAAGTTCCATTGGAGGAGCCATTTAGAATGCAAAGAAGAGGACTGAGATGCTATAGAGAATGTAGTGAAGAGACTGATCTGCTTGTAGCGAATGTAGTGAAGGAGACTAATAAACCTGTAAATCACACAATCAAATAGACAAAATAAGGTCAACAGTCTGGACTTTTGGATTTCCTTCACACCCATATTTGTTGATCAAGCAAGCTTGATCAACAATTCCTTTGCTTGGGGTATTGAGTGATAAATTCTCTGCTTCTAGTGCAGTACTGGAAGGAGCAATTTTGCTCAAAATTGTCTTTTGATCCAAGTATGAATCTGTAGTAGCAAAAGTTCCTTGTCCTATTGAGGCTATAATACCATATTAAATTGAGCACATAGATATGTGTACCAGCACACAACTCACAAGATACATCATACAATTTACTCATCAATTGAAGAATGAAATAGTGCAAAAATGGCTTGCCACTATGAATGCTTTCATTAATCAAAAGTAATTAGATAATTAATTACAATGGAGTACAATGGCTAAATAGCCTAATGCAATTTGAATCCATGTGAGGAAATTCGAATTGGTTGGACTCTACTTGACTGAATGGTTAACTGACCTTGTCTAAATCATTATTGTAGTTCATTGGAGTTCAAAATCCAAAATCAAGTGTCTAATTTAGTGGTAACTAATCTAACTAAGTGAGGTAGGTGAGTAAATGCACCTCACCTAACTGTAGCCATGCAATCCTAGCGCTAACTAAGTATAACTGAATGTAGGGAACTAGAACTAAATGTATATAACTCCTAACTAAGCTTGACTAGTCACCAACTGAACTCAACTAATGGAGGTTGGTATCGGCACTCCCACTGGCTCCTAATTTGTAGGGATTGATCTAGAAGTCTCCTAAACTAATGCATGCAAGTGCAATCAGTGGTAGTTGGCCTTAATTATGTTAGTTTTTTAACATTAAGCTAGCATTATGTTAGGATCTTTACTGAGAGAACAACAAGTACAACAATCAAACACAAGAGACAATGATCACAGTGTTTTTCATCGAGGAAACCATAAATGGAGAAAACCCCAAAAATTCCTCAGAGATAGAATCAACACAAGATGTAAAGTCCCAAAATAGTAAGATGCACTCCCAACAGCAGTAATCTTCTTCTTGTCTAGCCCCAGTGTCTTCTCCTTCCTCAACTATGCACTACACTTGAGTGTGTGAGTGATGTGTCCTAAATAGAGACCCCATCTCTCTATTTATACTAATCCTGAAATCACTAAAACCCTACTAGGGCCGAACTCTACTAGGAGAGTCTAATAACCCTAGTGCCTCAGAACTGCGGGGACTTTAACCCTTAGACAATCAGAGGGTTACCCACTATGAATTGACATGACTTGTTTACATTATTGATTCTCCCGATCGAAACATTGGGGCATGAAAACATGACTCAATTACATAATAGATACATCCCAGAATAAACATCGGGTTACCATACATGAGATACATAGATGAATACATTCCGAAGTTTCAAATACATCAACACTCCCTCTTAACTAGGAAGGTATTCTTTTGACACAATTTTCAGCACTGGTCTTCTTCTCTGTATCAACTGGATCATCTCATCATCTGCATCTCGAGTCTTTTGAGTCTTCAAGTCATCTTCGTTCTTTGAATTTGGATCATCATCACCGAATATAGATAATCTCTCGATCTGGATCATCATCACTGGACTGGATATGGATCATCACTCGATCTGGATCATCATGGGACATCATCACTGGATCTAGATCATCTTTCGATCTGGATCGACATCATTGGATTTGGATCATCACTGCTAGATCTGGATCATCACTCGATCTGGATCTCTCAGAGTCATCATAACTGGATCTGGATCATAGCTCGATCTAGATCTCATCTGGTCATCATCATGTGTGCTATCTCGTCATAGGAAGTTCTACAGAGCCAGCCTTCTTTCATGTTGGTTGTAGGCCTAGCCATCAGGTAGGTCTTCGCCCAGCACTTACATCTAACCTACTCATCAGAAAGGCATGCCCAACACTCACATTTGATCATGTAGGAACCTACAATCACATCAGAAACACCCAGCACTCACATTCACCAACATGATAGGACATCACATCACTAACATCTGTGAAAAGGCTTCAACACTTATATCTAGCCTGGAAGGAACTGAATCCTCTCACCATCGCCAGAAAGGCTTGCACTCACATCCAACCTAGAAGGAACTGAATCCTCTCAACATGATAGAATGGACCCCAGTCCCAGACTGAGCTACTTGGTAATGGACCAGGTGGCTCCATTCTCCCTGAGAATGGCAGTTGCCCTTATATCTGACCTAGTAGGAAACAAGTCCTATACCCTCACTAGAATGGCCTGCACTCACATCTGACATGGAAGGAACTGAATTCTCTCACCATGACAGAATGGACCCCAATCCTAGACTGAGCTGCTTGGTAATTGATTAGGTGCCTCCACTCTCCCGGAGAGTGACAATTTCCCTTACATCTATCCTACTCGACAGAATTGCCAACACTCATATCTGACATGGAAAGAACTGAACCCTCTCACAATGACAGAATGGCTCAACCCTTACATCTGACATGCTCGTCAGAATGGATTTGGATCTCAACACTCATATCTAACATGGAAGGAACTGAATCCTCTCACCATGACAGAATGGCTCAGCCCTTACATCTGACCTACTCATGAGAATGGCTTTGGGACTCATCACTTTCCCTTGGAGGAAACCTCGATCTGGAGAACACCAAGCTTCTCCCTGAAGTATTTGAACTTCACTCTGGCCAATGGCTTCATCAACACATCAGCTATCTATTCCTTCATTGCAACATATTGGAGCTTCATTGCTCCTATCTGCACCATATCCCTGATATAGTGATACTTTATCTCGATGTGCTTCGACTTGTCATGGAACACTGGATTCTCTGACAACTTCATGCAACTCTAGTTGTCACAATGTATACAAGTAGCATCCATCTGGAGATCAAATAAATCAGACAGTAGCTTCTACAGCCATACTGCCTCACAACTAGCTAAACAAGCTGTGACATACTCTACTTCAGTTGTACTCAGTGCCACATAGAATTACTTCTTTCTAAACCAAGATATCACACCTGATCCCATACTAAAGCAACACCCTGAAGTGCTCTTCCTATCGATGGCACTGCTTTCCCAATCTGAATCAACATAACCCTACAGTTTAATCTTCTTATTCACATCATACTTGAGCCCATAATCAACTGTACCCCTTAGGTACCTCAGAATATGCTTTGCAGCAATCAAGTGAACATTTCTCAGATTTGTTAAGAACTAGCTCAAGGTGTTCATAGCAAAACAAATGTTTGGTCTCGTGTTTGTCAGGTACATCAATGACCCAATCGTCTGACGATACATCATAGCATCAACCAACTTTGATGAAGCATCACTCAATAGCTTCAGGTTCAATGCCATAGGTGTGGCCATAGTCTTGCAGTCCATCATCCCAAACCTCTTCAGGATCTATACTGCATACTTCCCTTGTCCAAGGAAGATTCCATCCACACTCTGCCATGCCTCCATACCTAGAAAATAATGCATCATACCCAAGTCCTTCATCTCGAAATTGGTAGCAAGCTTTCTCTTCGTATCAGTAATCAACCCATCCATACCTATCACAAATAGGTCATCTACATATAGTAGAAGCATCACTAGGTTTCCATCTTCATCCTTGTAGTAAAGGTTGGAATCTGCTTTACTCTTGGTAAAGCCCAAACTGTATAGAAAGCTATCAATTCTGCCGTAGCATGTCCTGGGTGCCTCTTTCAAACCATACAGGGCTTTCTTCAATCTGCATACATGAGACTCCCTTTCATATGTCTCAAAACCGAGTGGCTGTTATACATACACTTCCTCTTCCACTACACCATTCAAGAAGGAAGTCTTGACATCCATCTGGTGTATCTTCCATTTCATCACTGCAGCCAGAGCAAGTACTGATCTGATGGAAGTGTATCTAACTACAGGTGCAAAGGTTTCTTCATAGTCTATTCCTTCCTTCTGAGAGAAACCCCGAGCTACAAATATTGCCTTGTATTTTTCAATGCTACCATCTGCAGCATGTTTGATCTTGTAGATCCATTTGGAAGTTACAACTGACTTCCCATATGGTATTGGGACAACATCTCAAACATCATTCTTCATGATTGATTGGTACTCTTCGATCATAGCATCCTTCCATTCTTTCTGTTCTGCTGCTTCTTCATAACTGGAAGGTTCTTTATCAATGAAATCACATAGTAAAGCTACATACCCGGAATAGGATCTGGTCCTCTTTCTTTCTCTGTGATTCTCTTCTGGAGCCCCATATCATTCTGCACATTGGATAAGTTCTCATACCCAAGCAGGTTTCCTCTTATGAGGATTCTTCTCTAGAGGTGGATCTAGAGGTCTTTGTGGTTCTGCAAATTCTCGATCTTCTTCTCGAGTTTCTTCCTTCATGGTTGTATCATGAATTCTGGGTGCTTCTGCTTCTTTAGGTTCTTTAGCAGGTCTCTTTCTGAATTTGTTGTAAGCTGTGTCTTCATCAAATGTCACATCCCCACTGATGTCAATCTTCTTGTATCCTGGGGAATATATTCTGTAAGCCTTCAAGATTTCAGAGTATCCCACAAATATACCCTTCTTTCCTAAAGGATTTAATTTATTCCTCTTCTCTTTTGGAATGTGGATGTACACAAGACACTGCGAATATTCTTAGATGGCTGACTTCTGGTTTCTTGCCGAAGAAGACTTTTTTAGGAGTCTTGTTCTCTTGTACTCTATGTGGAGTACGGTTCTGTACATACACTGTTGTTCTAGCAGCTTCCACCCAAAGATGCATAGGAAGGTCTTGATCATGAAGCATTGCTTTTGCATCTTCCATGATAGTTCTGTTCTTCCATTCCGCAATCCCATTCTGTTGTGTATTATAAGGAGTGGACAACTCCCTCTTAATCCCTGATTCTTTTCATAGCTCTTTGAATTCATTTGAATTGAATTCTCCGCCATTATCTGATCGAATGGTCTTGATCTTATTTTCAGTATGGTTCTCAATCAAGGATTTGAATTCCTTGAACTTACTGAATACTTCATCTTTGTTATTCATGAAGTCAACCCATGTCTTCCTATAAAATTCATCATTAGAAGAAAAATAATATGCATACCCGCTTAGAGAGTTTGATGACATAGGACCACATACATCGGAGTGGATGATTTCCAAGATTCCTTTTGCTTTGCTTTCACTGCTTGGAA
>LPNX010904581.1:0-49767 GCA_001517045.1 Pseudotsuga menziesii
AATAACTCAAATGATTCTAGTGAGCATTCTTAGGAGTAGGATCCAGGGACTCTAGTGAGAATTCTTAGGAGTAGGAACCAGGGACTTATGCATTAATAGCTCATGGTAAGGATCATGGTTCATGAAAGGGCACCCATAACATCATTACTATTTCTATAAGGCATTAACTAGACTTACCATTAAGAGGTCATGTGTGTACTTGTTTAAAAAAAATTGATGATCATTTGATGCTTACAACCTTCATGTAGGGCCAAAGGCAACTATTTCCTCCGGTGATCATGTCTACAACATAGAGAACCACACCTATTGCTCAATATGTCCAATAAGGATATAACTCCGAGTTTTACATCGTCTATACAAAGGGTAGGCCTTGTGGTCTAGGCCATGCTTTATGACCAAATACTAGAGACAAAAGCCCTAAGACCCGTTCCTCTATGAATCATGTATCATGTATCATGCACATGATCTTAAAAACCAATTTCAAATAAATTTTTATAAAAAAATTATTATTTGTCTCGGGCCTACAGTTGATTAATTGTATTTATGGTTCATATAGGTTTGTTTAGTTGGTGTTTTATCGATTTTTTTCAATCCTCCGTGAATTCACGGAGGATTGAAAAAAATCGGGTAGCATTTCGGCTTACCTGAGACACATTTCAAAAATAAACCGGTAGCATAAACCCTATCGGTTGACATAATTTATATATATATATATATAACAAATTAACAAAAAAATTCAATTTAACTACAAATTTTCAAAAATCCGGCAGCATTTCTGCTTGCCGGTACACATTTTAAACATGAAAATTATAAAAATATAAATTTACTAAATTTGAAAACAAAACTATAAAAACATACATTTACTAAATTTGAAAACAAAATTATAAAAATATACATTTATCAAATTTTATAAATTTATAAATTTTTTTTTTTTTAAAATGTTACCTCTTTGCTCCGACATTGTGATGAGGATGGGTTGCTTTGGGGCGATGGTCGCTATTCCTCGGTCGAGTTCTCTGTCCCTCGGTCGAGCTCTGTCCCTCGGTCGAGTGATTGAAAATGACAATTGGGGCCCCCGCGAACCCTTTTTATAATTTTTTTTTGAAAAAAGGACCTCGGTCGAGGTATTTATTAACCCTCAGTCGAGGTATTATAACCTCGACCGAGGGTTAATAAATACCTCGACCGAGGGCTGAAAAAAACCTCAGTCGAGGGCTTTATATAACCTCGGTCAAGGTATTAATACCTCGGTCGAGGGCTTAACAAGACCTCGACCGAGGTACGTTTTTTTGTTTTTGGCAAGATGCGCTTGCCAAAAAGTGTTACCCAGGTCCGTGGATTCACCCTTCCACATTATTTGATATAAATTCCCATTTTTGTTAATGGAATATTTAGTTAATTTTTAAAGTACTTTGATTATAAAGTAGATTTATATATATTTTTAAATTATTTAAATATTCATATTAAAGAAATGCAAATTACATTTAGCATAAACACTTAAAATTTAAATAGTTATAATTTAATAATCAAATTTAAAGTTTGGTTTATTCTTCTTCAACACAGAAAATTTAAAGTTTGGTTTATTCTTCTTCAACACAGAAAATATAGAATATTAATGATCTTTCAGAAATTATAAAATATATTTGATTATTTGATTATTAATTGTCTTTGATAGTATATCTATTATATTTGATATTAGTTAATACATACATTTTTAATAAAGGTGAAGAAATATTTGTAAACTAAAGTGCATGTATATATTTCTAAGAAGATATAAAAGGGCTGGTGCAAGCTAATGCTGGTCACTTATGACGCGTTCGTTGCAATGGACTTCTGGAAAAACATAAATCTGAACGTCAAAAAGCAATATTAGAGGTACTACACAACTTTTTGGAATATGGTGTAAGAATATGAAATGTGGACAATCAGATTACCTTCCGAAATATATAACTTTTATTTATGGAAACTAAGCATAAATCCCAAAAAATGAGGTTCTTCTAAGGTTGGTATGTTATATTTTCCCCAAAAAATAATGAATATGTTTGCGTTGGTCCACTCATTTTGTATGCAAATGGTGGAATTTTGTGAAAAAAATTATATAGAGTTGTAGATAATAGGTGTGTCTAGTGCAACAATATTTTTCCATATTTATTTGTGTTATATTTTTTTATTTTTCAAATTAAGGAAGTCAGTGATGCTCTAAAATGACAAGGTCGAGCTTTGGTCCACCACATCTTGTTCTTAACATAGTCAATGAACGATATTTTTTTTTAGGATGTAGGTATTTGTGTCTTCTTGTGCGGGTTCTTTTCCGTTTTTTAAATAGGTGAGGCAATCAAAAGTTATAGCCGAAGCAAATAGCCTACCTTTTGTGTTAGATTGACATTAATCCATTTAAAATTTAAATAAAAAATAGAAACAGATAATAGATTTAAATAAAAATTACATATTCAGAATCTACAGATAGAGCTACACAAGTGTGTGAATTTTCATTAACAGTGGACAAGTGTGGCATATGGAACATCATGCACGAAATAGCAGTAGTGGTACAAAACAAGTTTTTATGTCATAAGACAGTCCAAACCACTTGGTTGGGCAACCTGAACCTAAAACCAAAGCAACAAGTCATCCACCATGTTGGTTGAAAAAAAGGTGCCTCCAAAATTCTAAATTTAAATCACGCGCACGCGTAGTTTAAAACATAACGCGCACGCACTAGAAGCACGATCGCGCTCACTGGGTGCACACGCACTAAAAGCGTGTGCACGCGCGTTAAAGACGTGTGCGCACATTTGCTAAGTAAAAACTTTGTTTTGATTTTATTTTCAAGCATTTGCAATGGAATGATGATGATGAGGAGGAGGAGGATGACAATGATGATCAAATGAGGATGATGACTATGATGATGATGACAATGATGATGATGAGGATGATGACTATGATGATGATGAGGATGATGATGACAATGAGGATGATGAGGATGATGACTATGACAATGATGATGATGATGATGATGACTATGATGATGAAGAGGATGAGGATGATGACTATGACAATGATGATGATGATGATGATGACTATGATGATGAAGAGGATGAGGATGATGACGATTATGAGGATGATGATGTTGATGACGATGATGATGATGAGGAGGAGGATTATAATGACTATGATGATGAACAATGATGATGATGATGATCACGATGACTATTACTATGATGACAGTGATTATGATGATGATTGCGATGATGAGGATGATGATGTTGATGAAGAAGACGATGATGAGGAGGAGGATGATGATGGCTATGAAGATGACTATGAGGATGAACAATGATGGCAATGATGACGATGCTGACGATGATGAGGAACAATGATGATGATGATGATGATGATTGTGATGATGATGATAAGGATGATTTCAATGATGGTGATGAGGATGATGCCTCTGATGATGAGGATTAGGATGAGGATGATGATGACGATGACAATGATGAGGAAAAATGATGGTGATGATGATGATGATGATGAGGATGAGGATGAGGACAAGGATGATGATGAGGATGATGAGGAACAATGATGATGATGATGATAGGTTTAGTTGAAACTTTGCTTTGATTTTATTTCCAAGCATTTGCAATGGAATGATGATGATGAGGAGGAGAAGGATGATGACAATGATGAGGATGAGGATGATGACTATGATTATGATGATGAGAATGATGATGATGATGATGATGATGATGGTGATGATGATGATGATTGTGAACAATGATGGTGATGATGACGATGATGATGAGGATGAGGATGATGATGAGGAGGAGGAGGAGGAGGAGGAGGATGATGATGACGATGAAGAACAATGTTGGTGATGATGATGATGACAATGACGATGATGAGGATGATGACTATGATGATGAAGAGGATGAGGATGATGAGGATGATGATGCTGATGATGACAATGATGATGAGGAGGAGGATTATAATGACTATAATGATGATGATGATGATCACGATGACTATTACTATGATGATGATGATGATGATTGAGATGATGATGATGATGATGTTGATGACGAAGATGATGATGATGACTATGAAGATGACTATGGGGATGACAAATAATGGCGATGATGATGGTGATGATGAAAAATGATGACGACGACGAGTAACAATGATGATGATGATGATGATGATGATTGTGATGATGATGATAAGGATGATTTCAATGACGATGATGAGGGTGATGACTATGATGATGAGGATTAGGATGAGGATGAGGATGATGATGACAATGACAATGATGATGAACAATGATGGTGATGATGATTATGAGGATGAGGATGAGGACGAGGATGATGATGATGATGACGACGATGAGGAACAATGATGTTGATGATGATAGGTTTAGTTGAAACTTTTCTTTGATTTTATTTCCAAGCATTTGCAATGGAATGATGATGATGAACAATGATGAGGAGGAGGAGGAGGAGGATGACAATGATGATGATGAGGATGATGACTATGATGATGAGGAGGAGAAGGATGATGATGATGATGACGATGATGATGATGGTGAACAATGATGGTGATGATGATGATGATGATGAGGATGAGGATGATGATTATGATGATGATGATGATGAGGATGAGGATGATGATGATGACGAACCATGTTGGTGATGAGGAGGAGGAGGAGGAGGAGGAGGAGGAGGATGAGGATGATGAGTATGATGAGGATGATGACGACGACAATGATGATGATGAGGATTATAATGACTATGATGATGAACAATGATGGTGATGATGATGATGATGATGATCATGGTGACTATTACTATGATGATAGTGATTATGATGATGATGATTGTGATGATGAGGATGATGATGTTGATGCCGAAGATGATGATGATGACTATGAAGATGACTATGAGGATGAATAATGATGGTGATGATGAACAATGATGATGACGACGATGCTGATGATGATGAGGAACAATGATGATGATGATGATGATGATGATGATTGTGATGATGATGATAAGGATGATTTCAATGACGATGATGAGGATGATGACTATGATGATGAGGATTAGGATGAGGATGATGATGATGATGACAATGATGATGAATAATGATGGTGAATGATGATGATGATGAGGATGAGGACGAGGATGATGATGATGATGACGGTGATGAGGAACAATGATGATTATGATGATAGGTTTAGTTGAAACTTTCCTTTGATTTTATTTCCAAGCATTTGCAATGGAATGATGATGATGAGGAGGAGGAGGAGGATGACAATGATGATGATGATGATGATGACTATGATGATGATGATGATGATGATGATGGTGAACAATGATGGTGATGATGAGGATGATGATGATGATGATGACGAACAATGTTGGTGATGATGATGATGATGATGATGAGCAGGATGATGGTGATGATGATGATGATGAAAAATGTTGGTGATGATGATGAGGATGATGACAATGATGGTGATGAGGATGAAGACTATGATGATGATGATGAGGATGATGATGATGATGATGATGACAATGACAATGATGATGAAAACTGATGGTGATGATGATGATGATGATGAGGATGAGGATGACAACGATGATGATAGGTTTAGACTATATTGTAGTGGTGGTGATGATGATACGTTTTAGACTATATTGTAAAAATACTTGAAATAATCATGAATATGAAGTCGTCATTGAAGAACGTTAGTCATTAAATGAAATAAATGTTAGTGAGTAAATGCTCTAAATTTTAGACAGGGGCGCACGCGCATTTAAGTTTGTGTGCACATCAATGTGCACACGTGGTATTATACACGCGTTTGCGTGCTTAAAGGAGCGTGTGTGCACCTGTTAGTAGGTAAAAAAATAGAGTTCTGAATTCCCGGGATTGCTACCTATTTTCACGGGTTTTCTTTTGTTGTTCGTGCATTTTGTGCTCCTCACCTGTGCAATTTGGCTCACAATCCATCACCACTATTTAATATATTGGATGGAAGTTCACTCTTGGAATATATCAAACATATTCAATGGTCCTGGAAGTTAGTGGAAAGATTCACACTACAAGTTTTCATTGGAAGAAGAGATCATTTTGAATAGGTATGGTGAATTGTAAATAATTTTTTTAATTCACAAGTTTTCAGATCATTTCATTGATTTATGTTTTATGATATGCCTACAACAATATCCCTCTCATAGAAAACATTTAATTTCACAAGAATAAATCCCAATTTCACATCTAAACAAGTCTCATATTCTTGTTATAGTGGATTTCAGCACTCTAACTGAATCCCCCACTTGGGCCTCCACCACTTCAATCCTCCATCTCTCAATAGCAAGCTCATAAGCAAAAGGAAAGCTTGGGAAGAACACAACAGTGCTCCAAGGGACAAAGGGATGCAGACTCAAGCATAAGTTCCGTCAACAATGGACTATAGTTTATTTGCTCTCAATTCTCTCTTATGCCTTCAATGTACCAAGGGGTTCCTTATATAGCTTTTCAAAGGGACAATGAAAGGTTTAAATCTGAGCGATCTCAAGGCATAGGGAAGGCCAGGAGTCGAATGAGTCAGATCCATGTCAAGGAAAACTCCAAAAGGATTTGGATTACGCACACATCCCGATGTACGCGGTTTTAGTGGTCAAACCCGTGCATGTACACGCTTATAGGTTTAAAAGTCGCGTATGTCATTTTTCATATGTTTTTAGGGATGATGAAGGAAAAATCAAAGGACAAAAAGTGGTCCATAGGGTCTAAGGAGTCTGTAGCAGGACATGGGAAGGCCATACAAAGTGTGATTCACCTAGAGTGGTGAAATCCGCTATAACAGACGCCCCCTAATGTGTGAGGTCAGAGGGGTCATACGATGGCCGAAATACATTATAAGTCCATCCCAGAAGTGGAGTGATGAAGGATCCCAAATGGAATACAAGCCACCCAATCAGCATAGTACAATAATACAACTCTGCATACAACTGCAAATACATATAGCAGTCTCGGATACATAAGAGTACAATGGCCATGAATAGGCATGATACATGATGTCACATATGTGGTCATAGCCACGTACAATATACATAGATCAGAATCTCCATGATGAAGATATACAAAGGACCATGATCTCCAAAATGGCTGAAGATATATAATAGATCAAGATCTCCATAGTGGCTGGAAATGTCTGACATATACTGGAATCACGTCATGAGAGATGAAATCTCATGAACAATGGCATGATTAAGGAGGTAGCATATAAGAGATGCCACCAATCTAGAAAGTCTTCTACACAAACAGCTACGAGTACATGTCCTACTATGCGAATAGAGGTGTCGAGGTTGAACATAGTGATCTCACGTCTGTTAACGATATACATTAATGACCGGTAATCAGACGATGGACTACTATGTTCGACCTCGACACCTCTATTCACATAGTAGGACATGTACTTGTAGCGGTTTGTGTAGAAGACTTTCCAGATTGGTGGCATCTCTTATATGCTACCTCCTTGATCATGCCGGTGTTCATGAGATTTCAGCTCTCATGACGTGATTCTAGTATATGTCAGACATTTCCAGCCACTATGGAGATTTTGATCTATTATATATCTTCAGCCATTTTGGAGATCATGCTCCTTTGTATATCTTCATCATGGAGATTCTGATCTATGTATATTGTACATGGCTATGACCACATATGTGACATCATGTATCATGCCTATTCATGGCCATTGTACTCTTATGTATCCGGGACTGCTATATGTATTTGCAGTTGTATGCAGAGTTGTATTATTGTACTATGTTGATTGGGTGGCTAGTCTTCCATTTGGGATCCTTCATCACTCCACTTCTGGGATGGACTTATAATGTATTTCGGCCATCGTATGACCCCTCTGACCTCACACATTAGGGGGCATATGTTATAGCGGATTTCACCACTCTAGGTGAATCACAATTTGTATGGCCTTCCCCTGTCCTGCTACAGACTCCTTAGACCCTATGGACCACTTTTTTCCCTTGGATGTTTCCTTGATCATTCCTAAAAACATATGAAAAATGACATACATGACTTTTAAACCTATAAGCGCGTACATATGCGGGTTTGACCACTAAAACCGCGTACATCGGGATGTGTGCATAATCCAAATCCTTTTGGAGTTTTCCTTGACATGGATCCGACTCATTCGACTCCTGGCCTTCCCTATGCCTTGAGATCGCTCGGATTCGACCTTTCATTATCCCTTTGAAAAGAGATATAAGGAACCCCTTGGTACATTGAAGGCATAAGAGAGAATTGAGAGCAAAGAAACTATAGTCCATTGTTGCCGGAACTTATGCTTGAGTCTGCATCCCTTTGTCCCTTGGAGCACTGTTGTGTTCTTCCCAAGCTTGCCTTTTGCTTGTGAGCTTGCTATCGAGAGATGGAGGATTGAAGTGGTGGAGGCCCAAGTGGGGGATTCAGTTTCTCCGATTCACAGACGTGCCATCAGAGGTTGTATCTTGTAATATCTAGTTTATATTAATAGAAATATCTTTTCCTGTCCAATAATGTGTGTTTGAATGAATATTTTATCCATGGGATTATGTCAAATGCTTATACATTATTGATTATATATTCTAGAATAGAGCTAACACCATCATATATAGAATGATTGTATTGTTTACTTGTTGTTGAGGAAGTAACAGATCAATTCAAACTGAAGATTGGAAAGCTCAACGGGGATCTACTTCAACCGTCTAGAATAAGGTACGAGGTCTGATCCTTTAGTGTTAGACATTTAATTTCTATTTCATATTGGAAATGATTGATTTCTGGAGTCAAGCTGTCTGTTGTGGTACCCCAAGCCATAGGAATTTCTCTCCGTAACAATTCTCCATACAAGATGAAGTATGCCATGTTAACTAATTTATATTTGCACATGAATATATTTTGATTTTACACAATGATGGCAGAGATGAAGTTATATCTTGAGACTCTTCAATTTAAAAAAAAACATTTGAAGTAATCATGGGAGAGGGTCCATATTGAATAGTTCACCAAGTTTTCCATATTCTCTATACAATATGAAGTATGCAATGTAGACCAATAACCATTTGCACATGAATATATTTCGATTTCCCACAAGGATGGCATAGATGAGGTTCTCTATTGAGACTCTTCAATTTGTATAAAAACCTTAGAAGCAATCATGGGAGAGGGTCCATATTGAGCAGTTCACCAACTTGTCCATGCTCTCCTCTTCATGCTAGATTTATCATAACATGTCTTTGAGCTTGACAAGGATGCCTCTACCTCAATGATTTCTCCTTTTTTCGAGGGATTTGCAAACTCCTCATTTCACTCATCTTCTTTTGATTTCCAATACTTTTTGAAACAAAGGAAGTCAAAAACCTATAGTTGTAATGCCTGCAAACTTGACTATCTTTACTTGACTCAAATAGAGTATAGAAATGAAAATTTGGTCCAAACATAAAGAGAAACCTTTAATCAATGATTATGTATCAATGCCAATAATTATCATACTAACATATATGTAATTTAGTTATTTATGTTGGAACACATCATGTATCATGTATAATGGAACTAATACCTTATTTGTTGCTTCCTATGCAGGGTTAGACCTCATAGTTTTGATAAAGAAACTTTTGGATATGGGCAACTCATGTAACAGAGCAAGAACAACTAGAAGGAATATGCCCATTGAAAAGGAAAATAAGGTAAGAGAAAAGGCTAGGTTGGCAATGGAGAGAGTGAGACATGGTCCAGAAATTTCTACTGATACTGCGTCTGATCGTAACAAAGTTAATGACATAACAACCTCTACTTCAGAACCACACGTGAAATGGTTACGTCTAATGGACCCAACTCAAGTTCCAACATCAACACAGTCTCCAACCATCAATCCATCAATGAGCCATGTTGAAGCTCTTGAATACATAGGTGTATTGAGAGACACTGATTATGAATGATTGGACCTAGGAGCAATGATTAATTTGCAATCTATTCCAGAAGACCACAACCATGTCATGCACACTCCCAATATGAACCGACATGTGAATGCTTCACGACAACAAAGAAGCCCTAGGATCCATACCTCATGCCCACCTTCCCTACCTTGACTATCTACTGCAAGAAAAAGGACTCCTAGACGTATCCATGTGGATGAAAATTGTCTGTCAGGCCTTGAAGGTAAGTTTCCCAGAGGCACTATTGATTGGCAATGTAACAAATTAGTAAAGGAATATTTTGAATCCAAAGGCAATGCAAGTAAATGTCAATTATTACTATGTTTGTTAAAGCCAAATTGTTTAGTTGTTGTTAGGATAATTCTGGGCATAAAGATTGTTAGAAGTTCAGATGCTAACAATCATATTGTTAGAAATATCCAATCTTCTTTTAATGCGATTGGGAAGACATCCCGTACTAAAGATATTTGTGCGGCTCGTTGTGTGTTATCAAAATTAGTTGTAAGCAAGTCCACACGGCAACGTCGCCTCCTTTCACACACTTCTCAAATACTTAAATTAAATAGAAAAACTGTTCAAAAGTACTCTGTTATAAGAGAAAATATGCAGACTCCAGGTGGAAAATATTGTTGGGCTTTTGTCGGCAGGTTACCTCGTCGAGATATGAAGCTAATTGATGCCGTCAAGGAATTAGTACAAATGTTTTGGCATGATCATACTAGAACTTCATCTAATCAAAGAGATGTGCTAAAGCTGAGAAAATGTTCTACTGAACGTGAACCCCACATCAAACACTTCCTTGACACAACACAAACTGAACTCTATGAGAGATTCAAGAATGAGCACACACAATTGAACCTGAGCCAAAGGTCATTTGAGAAATGTAAACCATGGTACGTTCGTATATGCATTGATCGAAACACATGCTGTTGTACATACCATGTAGAATATGAATATTTTTTTGACACGTATAAACATATATTTTGTGATTCGCATACTAACCTTGAGCAGGGCTGCAATGAATCCGTAATACCACCGAATTCATCGAGAGATTTTATCGCTAGCATCATGTGTCCAAGGCATGAAGGAAAAAAATACTATGGAAAGTCATGTCTATATGGGAATTGTTCCAGGTGTAGTGGGTTTCATCTTTTGAACCGTTGCATTCATGGAAGTGATGAGCATCAATTTGGCAATATGAGCGTGGAGATGCAGAGCTTCAAGTACATAACCTATCAATCAGATAGTGCGAAGGAAAGTAAAAAGATTGCATTGGTGAAGTCATAGGTGCAAATGATTATTGCATGTTTTTCCTCTTACATGTTCAGTTTCTACATATACATTCTTTAAAGGTCACATTCTAATACGACCCTAGTTTTCATGGAAACAAGTACAGGTATGTGATTTTTTGATGGAGTTCTACAAGAAAACCAAGCAGTATGTTCAACATGTGCATGTAGCACGATGGAAGGATGAGCAGTACAGAAAATGCAGGGACAGCTTTCCCATTGGGACCATATTGTCAATTGTGGATTTTGTAGAAAACTACACCCTTCAGCCACAAAATGAAATTCAGAGTCAATACTACCATTCCGACCAAGTCAGCATCATGGTACATATTACGTATAGGCATGGCCCTGAGAGCAGCGTTAACAATAGGATAATACAGAAGGAGACATACTTTTACATAAGTGATGATAGATGCCATGATCTGCATTATGTGCAACACTATTTTTGAATTTTCTATGATCAGCTAAAGGAGGGAGATATACAGATGGATCAACATTGGATATGGTCAGATGGTTGTGCAGGCTAGTTCAAAAATTCCTGAGTCTTCCAATGGATGAGTATGTTACATAAGACTTATAATGTGTCTCATATATGGAACTACTTTGAGACCAGGAATGAAAAAGGTGAGCATGACGAGGTCGGTGCATGCATCAAGACTGCACTACGAAGGGAGGATATGATGTTTACTAGAAACCCCCATATCAAAGATGCAGAGTCCATAGTTCAATGGTGCTCAAAAACAATGTCAAATTGAACTTCAGTGGTAAGAAGTCCAGTCAGGAATTTTTGGCATGTGGTTGACATAGATCGATCACGTTCCTATAGTTGCGGCACAATACAAGGGACACATGGATTTCATTCAGTTTGAAGCTTAAACAACCCCCTATTTGAAATATGGACGCGGAAACTTGCTTGCTTTTGCATCCCTTGTAGCAGTGATGAATGGGAATGCATGGATTGGGTTGATGATTGGGATCGTGTGTCACTTGCAGTAGACCCACGTGTAGTCGGTGAAACAACCCACTTAGAGGAGGTTCAGTCAGCGATTTTGATAGACTACGACCATATCTCAGATCTTGTACAACCAGGACACATATATGTAGTTGTTTCCTCGATAAACAATGAATGGGGCATGGATTATTGGTTGGCATGATGCATTCGAGGGAAGCAAATCCTGAACGGATCATTGATTGATGATGAAGGAAATGAATTTCCTATTGGCTCAATGGTGGTTGAGGGTGAATATATTACACTAGATGGGAAATCAAGAAGAACTAGTGGGCATGTATTCATGGATCACAGACCAGGTTCTGTGGTTTATCACTTCACAAACTTGATTGTTGGCACGAAAATCCATCTATAGACAATGTCAAGGAAGAAATCAACCAAGGTACATTATTTCTTGCCTCATTCAGAGCATGAGAGATTGATGGTGGCAATTAGCAACAGAGAGAATCCAGCTGGCTATCATTTGAATGAGATTGGGTAATTGCGCTTACACTCCACTTGGGTAATAGTATTTGTCAATTTCAACCACTCATGGTCGTCTTGTCTTTTAATAGATTTTGACGTGCTAGCTTGCACAAGCACACGATTCTCTACATTTTACTATGCAAGAATAAAAAAGATATGCAAGAATACAAATATGCCACTAAAGCTATGCAAGAATACAAATTTTTGTCATTTGCATTCTCAATTCCTTCTATTCTTTTTAATTAGAGATTGAATTATGTGAATATAAATTTCAAGTGAAAATGTTTGATGCATGTATCTTCAATAGATATCTTCACTAGTATAATATTTCACCCATGTTTCTCTTACCTTTGCTACAGGAGTTTAAACATCATGTCCTTCACAGGTTTGCTAAATCCGCACTTTATGTTGTTCTCTACATGTCCTGCTTGGTAAACCACTATCTTTGCAACTTTCTCTCCAATTTGTGTTGCATCGGGATACTATTCAAAAAATAATTGCTCTAATATTATGGAATGGTATTTGACTTGTGCATTATGCTTTCATCTATAAATTTCTATTTCTATTCTAGTAAGTTTTTATCCTTCTTCTATTTGATTCAATAATTAGAATTTAATGAGAAAGTAGAAGGTATAACACAAAGCAAGGTCAACAATTAGAATGTCATCCCAGACCGAGAGTGACCAAGTGTCTCTGAACGAAATTTTCATGCGACTTGCAGCTCGACATAACTAAACAACCAGAGTTTGGATCGAGGAGTCATCGACTCCGTTGGTCTCCTGGCATGCCATTACCTCTAGAGGTCCCTCCCCATCGTGTTTGCATGGCCTAGTGACTCCACCTTGCATTGGTTTCGTAAACTAGGGTTTTTCTTAGTTTCCTTCAATGCAACTCTCTTACTGGTGGATCAACTATGAAAAAACCTCCTCCGTGCTAGTCTTGGTGGTGTTCCCATGTCGGCATTGGCCATACACACCTGTCATAGCCAACGGCATGCAATCTTTCTGCTTCATTTGTTTTTTTGCTCCCGGACCGAGAGTGTCCAAGTGTCCCTGAACGACATTTTCATGTGACTTGCAAATCGACATAACTCAACAACCATAGGTCGAATCGATGAGCTGTCAACTCCATTGGTCTCCTGGCATGCCATTACCTCTAGTGGGCCCTCTCCACTGCATTTGCATGGGCCAATGAATTCACTGTGCATCGGTTTCGTAAACTAGGGTTTTGCTAAGTTTCCCTCAATGCAACTCTCGTACTAGTGGGTCAACTCTGAAAAACCCTCCTCCATGCCATTCTTGGTGGTGTTCCCATGTTAGGATTGGCCATACACACCTATTAGATCCAACGATGTGCAATATTGCTACTCTGTTTGTTTTTTCGCTCCTGGACCGAGAGTGTCCAAGTGTCCCTGAACAACATTTTCATGCGACTTGCAACTCGACATAAATTAGAAACCGTAGGTCAGATCGACAAGCCATAGACTCTGTTTGTCTCCTAGCATGCCATTACCTCTAGTGGGCCCTCTCCACCACATTTTCATGGGCCAATGACTCCACTGTACATTGGTTTCGTAAACTAGGGTTTTGCTTAGTTTCCTTCAATGCAACTCTCGCACTGGTGGGTCAACTCTGAAAAACCCTCCTTCGTTCCATTCTTGGTGGTGTTCCCATGTCAGCATTGGCCATACACACTGGTCTAAGCCAATGACATGCAATCTTGCTGCTCCGTTTCATTTTTTCTCTCGGACTGAAAGTGACCGAGTGTCCCTAAATGGCATTTTCATGCGACATGCAACTCGACATAACTCAAAAACTGTAGGTCGGATCGATGAGACGTCGACTCCGTTGGTCTCTTGGCATGCCATTACCTCCAGTGGTCCCTCTCCACTGCATTTTCATGGGCCAGTGACTCCACTGTGCATCAGTTTCGTAAACTAGGGTTTTGCTCAGTTTCCTTCAATGCAACTCTCGCACTGGTGGGTCAACTCTGAAAAACCCTCCTCTGTGCCAGTATTGGTGGTGTTCCCATGTCGGCATTGGCCATACACACCTATTAGAGCCAATGGCATGCAATCTTGTTGCTCCATTTGGTTTTTTACTCCCAGACCGAGAGTGACCAAGTGTCCCTGAATGAAATTTTCATGCGACTTGAAACTCAACATAACTCGAAAACCGTAGGTCAGATCGATGAACCTTCGACTCCGTTAGTCTCCTGGCATGCCATTACCTCTGGTGAGCCCTCTCCACCGCGTTTTCATGGGCCAGTGACTCCATTGTGCATCGGTTTCGTAAACTAGGGTTTTCCTCAGTTTCCTTCAATGCAACTCTCGCACTGGTGGGTCAACTCTGAAAAACCATCCTCCATGCCAGTCTTGGTGGTGTTCCCATGTCACATGTTGGAGCCAACGGCATGCAATCTTGTTGCTCCGTTTGGTTTTTTGCTCCTGGACCGACCGAGAGTGACCAAGTGTCCCTGAACGACATTTTCATGTGACTTGCAACTCGACATAACTCGGAAACCGGAGTTCGTATCGATGAGTCATCGACTCCATTGGTCTCTTGGCATGCCATTACCTCTAAGGGGCCCTCTCCACTATGTTTGCATGGCCTAGTGACTCCACTGTGCATCGGTTTTGTAAACTAGGGTTTTGCTCAGTAGATTTATTAATGTTGTAATTTGTTGTAATAAGAGGTTCTAGATATGTTATATGCTTGGAAAGAGTGCCCTAAAGTGATGTATCTTCATGGTGTTAACGTACACTTGGACTAGGGTTTATTTTGTTGGGTTTCCTTGTGATATTAGGATGAAGATAAGTGAAATATTGGACCATAGTGACCGCCTCCACACACATGTTGAGGAGAACAAATGAGCATAGTAACCACCTTAGCAGACATATTGAGGATAAGCATTGCAGCATTTTAACCACCTCTGACACATATGTAAAGGAGCATTGGGAACAAGAAGATGTGGTACACAACTAGAGGAGGAATGCATTACATGATGAAACTTGGATATGCATAAGGACACTAGGGTTTATATATGTAAGTAAACATTGGACAAGGAGATATTCTAATAGAGGAATTGGTGGTTGTCTTGCAGAATCTATAGCTCTTATTGTCAAGGAAAAGGAGGTAGAATTAAGGTTCCAACCCTGTAGAAGATACAAAGAAAAGAGCTAATGTCTTTTGTGATATTGCAGTCTTGTTCTTGTGTGATACATGGAGGTTAGGGAAAGACCATGGAAAACTTAACTTGATTAGTCTCGAGCTTCTTCTGATTCCTTTCTTAGAAGAAGATTTTTTTAAGTTTAGTTGATTTTCCATGGAGGTCTTGGTGCTTGTGTTGATGCAATAGACAAAGACCTAGGGTCTGAGGAATCATCCTAGGATAGACATGTTGACATTGAAACTGGTGCTAGACTTTTCTCAAATGCCATGTGCTTCTATGATGAAAGATGATTAGGGTTTATAAACCCTAACGAGGAAAATAATTATAATGTGGATACCTTAATGCATGCTAGGGTTTCATGAACTACAATATCGTTGAGACTTGCATACTAGGGTTTCATGAACTACACTTACATACTAGGGTTTCATGAACTACAATTTCATGCTATAACTAGGGTTGAGAAGTTATGAGATGAAACACACGTACATGTACGAATTGAAAACCAACTAGGGTTTTGTGAACTACAATTGCATGCTATAACTATTGTTGAGAAGTTATGATATGGAACTAGGGTTTTGTGACCTCTTTAAAAGCTATGAGATGGAAGTAGAAACATGTGTACATGTACAAATCCAAAACAAACTAGGCTTTCATGAACTACAAATTGCATGCTATAACTAGGGTTGAGAAATTATGAGATGGAAATATGGATTTATGAGCTCTTTACAAGTTATCAGATGGAAAAGAGAAACACACCTACGTTTCATGAACTACCATTGCATACTAGGGTTTCATGAGCTACAATCTCGTTGAGGCTTTCATACTAGGGTTTCATGAACTACAATTGCATACTAGGGTTTCATGAACTACAATTACATGCTATTGTTTCATGAACTACAAATTGCATGCTATAACTAGGGTTGAAAAGTTATGAGATGGAAGTAGGGTTTCATGACCTCTTTACAAGTTATGAGATGGAAAAGAGAAACACACCTACGGTTTCATGAACTACCATTTCATGCTAAGATTTCATGAACTACAATCTTGCTGAGACTTTCATACTAGGGTTTCATGAACTACAATTGCATGCTATAGCTAGGGTTGAGAAGTTATGAGATGAAACACATGTACATGTACGAATTGAAAACCAACTAGGGTTTTGTGAACTACAATTGCATGCTATAACTATTGTTGAGAAGTTATGATATGAAACTAGGGTTTTGTGAACTACAATTGCATGCTATAACTATTGTTGAGAAGTTATGATATGGAACTAGGGTTTTGTGACCTCTTTAAAATGTATGATATGGAAGTAGAAACACATGTACATGTACAAATCCAAAACCAACTAGGCTTTCATGAACTACAAATTGCATGCTATAACTAGGGTTGAGAAGTTATGAGATGGAAAAGATAAACACACCTATGGTTTCATGAACTACCATTGCATGCTAAGGTTTCATGAACTACAATCTTGTTGAGACTTTCATACTAGGGTTTCATGAACTACAATTGCATACTAGGGTTCAGAAGTTATGAGATGGAAGTAGGGTTTTATGACCTCTTTACAAATTATGTGATGGAACTAAAATGGTATGGTATGTTGTATGTTAGTATGGTATGGTACGGTATGTTAGTACATGGTATGATGTTAGTATCATAGGGTATGGTATGCTATGCTAGTATGGTATGGTGTGTTAGAATGGTATGATGTTAGTATGTTATGGTATGTTATGTTATGGTATGATGTTAGTATGTTATGGTATGTTATGTTATGGTTTGTTATATTAGTTGGTATGGTTTTGTGAACTCTTTACAGGTTATGAGATGGAAGTAGAAACACATCTACATGTACACATCCTAAACCAACTAGGGTTTCATGAACTACAATTACATGCTATAACTTGGGTTGAAAATGGCCCTCCCCCTCATCTTTTCATGGCCCAATGTGTCTAGATATCACTAAGAAAGCACATGTTGTGGCATTATATTATTGATGTACTAGAATATAAGCCAACAACTTGCATAATAAAACTAGGGTTCACATATTGAGACATGGAACTACAAACTAGGGTTTTATGAACTCTTTAGGTTTGAACATCAAATTAGACTGGTTAGTATCATTTAAGTAGAAACCAAATGGCCATATAGCCCTAGGATACACTTACAAATTGAAAATCAACTAGGGTTTCATGATCTACAAACTGCATATTATAACTAGGGTTCACAAGTTATGAGATGGAACTAAGGTTTTATGACCTCTTTGGGTATATATCCTTAGATTGGTTAGTATCATTTAAGTAAAAACCAAAAGGCCCTATACCTAGGCTATCCACATACATGAAATAATTTTATTGGGATTAATATGAACTACTTACTATTTCATATGTTCACAAATGCAAATACCAATGTGTGCAAATGCTAGGAACAATACTCAAATTATCAAATTGTTACAATTGAATTAAACCCTAGGTTATGAATTGAATTTCTTTGTTATCCTAAACCCTAGATAACACTATTGTAATTGATGAATAGTTACATGCTAGACTTTCCTGGAATACTAACCCTAGCTAGACTTGCCTGAAGTGCCATGTGCTTCTATGATGAAAGATGATTAGGGTTCATAAACCCTAACAAGAAAAACAATTATAGTGTGGAGATTTGAATTTTAGCTTATATTATCTTTATGATTGGGTAGATTCTATCATTGGTTAAATGCATGCTAATTTGAGATAATTTTGCATTGAATTTGTTAAGTAAACTTTAATGGTGTTTATTTTGTTAGATATCCTAAGTGCAGACCTTTGGATAGGTCAGCATGCACTTGTGTAGGCCATCAAGATGATGACTGAGGAAAATCCTCTGAAATAAAAGGAACTTGCTAGCCAAAATGACCCTTCAAACCATGATTGTACACCCAAAGAGAGCATGTCGCTACCAAAGGAAGGATCAATAGGGATGGCAAGATAGGAAGTGAGTGGGTGAGATAGGAAGGTAAGCAAGTGACCTTAGGCTATGATAGGTGGGTAAGAAGGCTATTAGGGTTTCCCTAAATAGGATATTACCTGTTAGGGTTTCCTCATTGATTATAAATACCAGGTTATGCATGCTAACCTTTAAACTTCAGTTAGTGTTAGGGTTTCCTCATGGATTATAAACCCGAGGTTATGCATGCTAACCCTTAAATCGTTAAAATTGCAACAAGTACAATAGCTTGTTAAAATTGCAAGTGCTCAATAGATCGTTATAGAAGACACATATTCATGAACTTGTTTCATTTTTTATTTCTCAAGGAAGAACGATTTTTATGGGACGTTAGCATTATGGGATGTTTTAATTTCAATTATGCATGTGGTTGAAGCATGTTAGTGGTGTTGATGGGACGTTATCATCATATCGTACAAAGTCAACCTCTCTTGCAACCAACATAAAAGTATTTTCAGCCAAGCATTTAGCATTATGACAGTCCTATATTTCACTTTTTAGCTAACCAGGACAAAGGTACAATCTTTTTAAGTAAACATCAGTGATAAACAATTTTATAAGTGACAAGTTTCCAAGCCAATGGGACTATTAAACCAAATCAAATTTCCAGTCAAGTAAAATGTCTTATGACAGTCCAAGATGTAATTTCCATTCAAGTAGGAATGATAAGAAGTATATTCACTTGACTTTTGATGACACAATGAATTGCAAGCAATTCAAGGACTTTTCTAGTATTTTTCCAAGCTATGGATGTTTATATACCATTGTCAAAAAAATTTAAGTATGGCTAGGAATGATTGTTTATATACAGTCCTTTTAGGGTGTCTTTGTGCCACTTTAAATTGGGTTATGGAAAAATTTGAGGTGAGGCGTTAGTGAGTGGGTAAGATAGGAAGGCAAGGAAGTGACCTTAGGATATGATAGGTGGGTAAGAAGGCTATTAGGGATGCCCTAAATAGGATATTACAGTGAATATGTTAGGGAATATTAGGATGAGTTAGTGGTGTTCTAGGGCTGTCCAAAATGGATATTACAGTAAGAGATATAGGGAGAGTCATGGGGGTCTAAGTAGTGTGGAAATGAAAGGAATAAGCCTTGCTTTAGAGAGAGGGAAAGGTAGGAGTCTAGGGAAAGGGTTTTAGAAAGGGTTAGGCTACAATAGAATGGTTTAGGTGTGTCTTATGGTTGCTTAATAGGTAGTATTACAGTCTAGTTTGATAGACAGTCCTAGGTTTAGTCAAGGATAGAAAATGGAGTAGAAGGCCAAAGGTTAGAATTACTATGTAAATACCAAATGCAGACAAGTTCTTTCTATTGCAATTTGGACAATGAATAAGACTGTATTTTTATGCATTTGTGTATTTTTTTGTTAACTAACCTACAATGTTAATTTTTTTATGCATTTTATTAAGAAATTACAGACTTTATTGCTTCGTCAACAATAAGTATTGCAAGCGCATCAATTGTAAACTACTATTGTAAAGGAGTACAAAATGACATATTAATATACAAAAATATCCAATCATATACAAAATATGGAAACTCATGCTGTGTATAAAATATGGCAACTCGTGCCGTATACAAAATATGTCAACTCATGCCGTATACAAAATATGGCAACTCGTGCCAAAATTCCACATCATGGCTAGTGTACATAGGAGGCTCTCTCAATCCTCTTTCCCACCCTTGAAGCTCCCAGGCACAACTCCAAAATCGATCTTCCTCTTCTTCGAGCTAGAGGAAGCTCGGTTCACCTGGCTACTTCGACCATATCCCCTTGGGCTCTGAAATGACAACAATCAAATGTCAACTCCTACAGGTAATTATACAAGTATAAAACATAATTTAAATATAAAAATTATGTTTTCAAATTTTAAAGAGATCACCTGAGATGAGACCGTAAGTGGTGAGCGGGATACCCTCCTCCGTGATCCAAGTCTCTCAGCAATGCCACCCTGCAACATTTAAACAGTAAGATAACTCATACAATTTACTGCCATGTTAATTTTTGTTAATATTGAACGAGATTTTCATAAACTAATCAATCTCACAGTGAACACACCAGGTTGGTCCTGGGGGCTGGCAAGTGGAGCAATCGACTGCTCCTTAGGGGTGGTAGGTGGAGCAGTGGGTTGTACAACCTGCTCTAATGCTAGGGTGGAAGGCATAGAAAAAGATGTAGCCACATTGATGTTGGCTACAACACTAGGGGGCATGGTGGGAGAGGGCGTGGACTGGAGTGGGCGAAGTGGTGATGTACGACGATAAAGTCCAATTGGCTGTAGAATGGAACGGGCCACCCTAGAAGAGGAAACGAGGGTGGTGGGGGAATATGGAGGAGGGGGATGAGGTTTGGGATGGGGTGGAGGGATGGGTGAATGTGGATGGATAGTGTAATGTGGTCGGAGGGGGGAGGGTGGAAACACGGGAAATTGCAAGGGAGGGGGTGGATGGGTGGGGCAGTGAGGGGGCAGCTAGATGGAAGTGTAGTGGTGGGTGGGAGGCAAGGGATGGATGGAACGAGGTGGGAGGGATGCAGGGAAAGGGACATGTATGCCAGGGGCTACACCTGGCATATATGGTGGGAAAAAGGCAGTCGGTGGAGAGATAATGACACTGACATGCCTATGTGGTGGGACCTACATACATATTCATGTCATCGTGTATTGGTACATAAAAAATATAACTATATGAATCTAAGCCATCAAAATTGAAATTAAATTTATACTTAATTACAAGATACCTGCTCACGAGGGGATCTGCTGATCCCTGGTGGGGATGGCTGGTCACTCAATCCTATGGACACCTGTTCATTTGCACAAAAAAATTTAGATTCAATTAGTAAATATTAACTAAATATGGGCCAACAATTTAAATAAATATGCGACGATTTACATCCAATTACTACTAACATTAAATTTAATTACTGAAAGAAAACTACCAGTGTGTATGCTGTCGCAATGTCCTCAACAGTTGCCATGGCTCCATCTAGGTTGAAGGAACCAGCATCCTCCCACTTGTGTGTTGGAGACTCGGCACTAAATAGTTGTACATTAAAAAAAATCAAGTCATCAACATCTGATTCTAAGTTAAATTTATTAGAAATTACAACATTAAATAAAACAATGACTAACCTGGTGTAGGTAGCTCTGTGTGCCATGCTCCTGCGTGGGAACCTGGCATGGATTCCCACAATGAGAACAATGATGTGGCACTGGTCTCGTCGAGCTAGATGGATCCACCTAGCTACCACATGTATCTTCTCTCCCTCGCCCACCACCAGTAGACCATGCAGAAATGTGTCTCTCGGGGGGGTCCTGCTCGCTCTGTGAGGACATAGCCAAAAACTTGGTATGCCTAAGAAGGTGCCATGTGGCACATTTGACGGAATCATGGATCTCATCTAGCTTGCTACCTAACCCAGGGGGTTGAGGAGGCAGGTTTGGCTCTCGCCTAGGTGCAGCAGGTCCTCTGAGTGGGTTCTGGTGGGCGTGAGGTCGATCTTGGGCTGAGCCAAAACTATCGCACTGGAACTCAGTGATGTCGAAGTAGTTCACATGGAACCCTAACACAAACCTAGCCCACATTTTCCTGAGAAAATACTATGGGACCTCAACATTGTTGCATGGAGGCTTGTCGAATACCATGAACCATCTCTTCCTCAAGTTTTCTCTCCATGGCTGGTAATTACACCAGTCCATGAAAACTCGCCTCTTCCTCACATATGGAGGTTGTCATGTTCTAGGATCTATAAATTTGCTCCACAGTTGGGATTTTGTGATATTCAGGTTTTTAATATCCTCTTTGGACATACCAATGCTATAATGCTCTCTCATTCGAGCCCTATATTCACTCAAACTAGTTATCTCACTATGGGCAATATTGATATATTCTATAATGTTTTGTATTTATGTGGTGAGGGAAACCCGAGAGGGTTCCCTCGTGTTCTTCAATTCATCACTCAAAATTCTTAATTGGTTTAAATCCCCGTGTAATTCATCTTCGGGGTTTTCTTCTTCGTTTAATTCAGGGTTTTCTTTGTTTAATTCAGGGTTTGGGTCCTTTGTTTGATTTGTTTCATTCATTTCTTTGGATTGTTCATTGGTATTGGTCATTGTGGTTAGGTAATTTGTACTTGCAGTATCAAATTTTGCCCATTTCAATTGATTTTGAATTTCATTTTAATTTCGTATTTTATTTTAAAAACAATAAAAACAATGAAATAAACAAAAAAAATTGCATTCCTACTCTATTTACCTTACTCCAATGTCGTTTTAGGTTATTTGCACAAGTTGGTTAGGCTCCTTGGGGGTCGAAATCGTCTCCTTGGGGTCGAATTCGGCTCCTCCTTGTGCGCTCGCGGGTTGCAAAACAATACAAACTATTTTTTTTAATACATAGGGACGCGTGTGCGTCCTTGTTTGCTATCGTGCACAACCTGCGCACGCAGCCAAATGCGCGTGCGCATCCAAATACGTGTGCACATCCTGAGGCACGTGCATGCTCTTATTGCCCACACTGGCAATCCTACGTGGAGGTTCGTGAGTCCGAAGTGAAAGCGCATGCATGTTGTTGATTTAGGCCGCTTGCACACTTGCATTGCATCATAATTGGGTAGCATCTTCGTGCGGGACCCCAAAATATTTAATTAGCAATTGCCATCCAAAAGAACCCCATATTGAAATTAAAATAATGGAATTTTTAAGATAACTTAATTAATGAAATGGATCATAACATTTATTAATTTGTAAAGAGATATTATAACATTTGTACATTGGTACGTTATTTTGAAACATACAAAATTGCTAAAGTCAAAATCAAATAACAATGTGGGCCATCATTTGCCTCCAGCCCATGTTCAGTATATTTTCCTCCTACAGACAAGTGAACTCACTTGGATGTATTTCCTTTGATCCAAGATAGAAAATTATGTAGACCTAGTGGACTTTTTTGTAGCTCCAATTAACTGTACATTCAAACAACAAACACTTTCCTCAAATCCTCTTAATTGAAATGCATCAACGAATGACATATTCATGCATGAAAGTAATGTCTACCTAAATCTATACTATATATAATCTGATATCTTCAAGGGAAGATCATATCTACTACAGACATAGTATGAAAGAATAAAATGATACACATTAACAATATTATATGGAGGCAAAAGACATATATCTATATAACTTAATATAACTTTATATAAATATTATATGAAATGTTATACCTTGAAGTTGATTGTATATATCTTCTCCAAGATTTTTGTTCCAATCCCTCCTTGATATCTCAATCAATGACTATTGATCTCACTATGGATTTCAATAGCATGACAATGATCTTACTATGGATTGACCTTTATTATATGGACGGATAGTGAAGGTAGAGAGGATGAATGTGGACACATACAGATTAACAATGTTAGTTAATAATATATAGGATTTAACATAGGGAGTTAATCTCCTCACAACACACTAATGGTTTTATAAGTATGTTTTTCTAATAAAGAAAATAATAGAGTTTCTGAATAACTTAATAAATTATTATTATCATTATTATTAAATAATTAAGTTGTTACGCATTTTCTCTTAGAAGTTGATTTTGAAACCACTGTAGCATCGTCGTCTATTTATGCAATAAAATTTCGCCACGTGTTACTCGGACATGAGGTTTTAAGGTGGGTTTTTATTTTCGTGTTCTAAAGTTTTATTCCCGACGTGTTTTGAAAGTTTCTTTCCTCGAAGCTTCTTCCGCCGGAGCAGAGCTATTCGAACAGAGTATCGCCGCAAGGCATGTCTCAGATCTATCCAGGTGAAGCAGCTGCTCCCCCTCCGTTTGTGGGCATGCAGGGGCAGGTGGGACAACAGCCACCATCGCATCCAGGTCTCCACCGGAGTGGCGGGCAACAGGCCTTCCACCACCATCACATGCAGCAAGTAACCCCTTGTTTGTGGCTGTTTTGTGTCCAGGTTCTGCTGGAAATATCAAGATCGATATCAATCGTAATTATTCAATAGAGATTTGACAGGCATTTCTGTGTTGGCATTTTTCTACGTTTCGGCTATTTTCTGAGGGCTGATTTGACGATTTACGGTGGATTTTTCGCTTTGCAGGTTTTGGCCGAATTGGAAGACTCCTCGCACGGGTGGCTCTGTCTCGCGATGATATTGAGCTCGTCAGGGTGAATGACCCGTTCATTTCTATCGATTATATGGTGCGTATGTTGGTTGTCATCTAACGATTTGTTGAAGCTGAATTTTTAAGCAAATTCATGGATTTAAATCAACTATACAATATTCATGCTGTATTGAAAATGGAATTAATACTGGTATCAAATTTCTGTACGACAATAGTAAACAGGGCCCAATCTTACTACTGCGATTGGAACTAGAACATAATTAAACCTAAGGCCAAAAGACCATAAGGGATATCTTGATTTGATCAGTAAAACAATAAAATAAACTAATGATCAGATGATTACAGGTAAAACTATGCGGGTTTTCATTGGCAGAGATAGACAAATGATTCCCAAATGAAATTTTGATCTGTTTAATCAAAAAATAGTTTATAGAGATGGAAAGAAACTAGGTGGACTTCCATTAACAGAGATAGACAAATGATTCCCAAATAAAATTTTGATGTCTTTTTATTCATAAAATAGTTTACAGAGATGGAAGAAACTACATTTGGGTTTCTTTGATTGCCTTTTGATTGCCTCCTATGTTTGCTCCAGATGCACTTGCCCCATTTGAAGTCATCGATTCCTGCCAATTCTTTACCCAATTTCGCTGATTTTTCGGATGGGATACATCCCTAATTGTGCGGATAACAAGATATCTAAAGAAGTAGAACACATTGGCTGCATAAAAGCCAGATTTATATAAGTACCAATGATGGTTTCCCAGAAGAGTCAGAGCCGAAGAATTTGAACACAAAAAAGGGGTTGGCCTTAAGCTCCAGATGGAATAGCCTATTGCAAGTTACAAAATATTACTGGTTCTGTCAGGGCTGGTGCACAGTAAGTCAACGATGTGCTGCACATTGTCATATATGCCATGCCGTGTACAATACGGTAAGTCGTGCAGCAAACAGATTTTGGTAGAAGTTTTTTTACAAATGCCTAGGATGAATTTTGATGAATCGTTAAAATTATAAGTTTTGAATACTAAATTCATGAATCAAAGCTCAGAAATCCATCTATAATATTAAAATTTCTAAAATAACATTGTGATTTTTCATTCGAAGTTCAGCTTGTTGGGAATCTCATGTCTGAAAGCCTTGATACTTGAAGTTCAACGCTACAATATACTACTGAGCATTATCTGTAGGGAATCAAAATTACAAATTGCAAATTCAAGTTGAAAAAGTCACAAATTTGGACTTGTGGTGAGGGCCTATATTTTGGAATATATTTCAGTTTATATCCATATTTGTCTTCATTTGTAATTTTATGGTCCTTATCATACAGGAGATTGAGATTGAGATCATTTTCGGTCCTCAGAATTGGCATTATGAGGAGATTGAGATCTAGTTGACTGTTTCTGGTCCTCAAAGTTGGCATTATTATATCAGATATTGGTCCGTTTCGAGGAGTTGAATATTATTAATAATAATTTATGTGAGGGGAAGCACATGAGATTACAGTTATGGGGGGTTTATGATCTTGAACCAAAAAGGCATAAGGCAGATAAGGGTGATCAAGGACGACCATTAAAGACCTCCAGCTACTACATTCAGTCTCACACTTATCTGCAGGTGCCATTTGCTTTCATGGGATGGATGCTTGTGTGTGGTAAAACTTTGAAAAAGCTGGAAGATGCCCTAGATTTCTTTCTGTTTTTCCCAATTTGGTATTTGGAGTTTGAGCTCCGGAGATTCTTGAAAGTTCTTGATTGCAGTACCTGTGTTTTCATTAGAGGTCCCTGGCAGCTTGAATGACAATTTTGTGTGATGGATAGATTGTCGTTTTTATTTTTTGAACAGAACCTCTCTGTGGTGAAGCGCTGGAAGTAACAGTGAAAGAAGGGATGAAACAACATTGCATTCAGGAAGTCAAGGGAATTGTGCCATATGATTTATATGCCAAAAGTGAAGTTATACGCAATGGATGCAATGCTGGAGTGCACAATGCCACACAATGCAGAAAGAAGGAGCATTAGGAGAGGGTGACAGGTGTGATTTCTGGGTTTCAAATATTTTTCCTTAATCTCAATCCCAATCATAAAATCATTTCAATGCTTTCCTAACTATTGGTTTGCTACTCTTGTTTATTCTTTGGATAGCTTCAAAGATTCATTGAGCATTTAGATGAGGAGAAGCTCTCCATTTACCTTTTTTAGATAATTTTGTGCAGTAAGTTAGTGCCCTATCTAGCTGACGCTTCCCTACAAGCCCTGAATCGACTTTGGTCTCAATCATGTGTAAGAAACTCACCTTCTACCACATACAAATAGTGAATCAGCTCATGTACTTATGTTGTAATGAGCCATCTGTTATTTAAATGAATGGGATAAATCCAACGAGGGCTCAGATAGAGCTGAGATAATTCAAACCCTGCTTCTGTTATGCCCAACAAGGGGGACAAGGGGGAGGAGAAGGAGAAGGAAGTGTCAAGTCTAGTTGTTGCAGACAACGAGGAGAAGATAAAGAAGGAAGTGTTCAAGTACAATTTTTGTATCTGGTCTCTACATGTATGTCTAAGCCTAGCTCCTTAGACAATGCAAGTTATGCTTCAGAGCGACCTACTCCAAGCCTAGATCCTTCGACAATGCAGGTTATGCTTCAGAGAAACCCACTCCAGACCGAATTGTGGCCATCTATTTCATGTGTTTCAATATTGCTGATAGCTTCTATTCCAATCACTCTTCGTCTGTCACTGTCCATCTTTCAGTGAAAAGCCCTGTTTCCTTGTCCATCCATCATATCATTAGATTGATGTTGTAAGTTTATGTGGCAATTACTCTGTTCTGGAGGGTCCACATAAGGATATTTACCTATTTTCTGTCCACCACATGATGATCGCAAGTTGCAACCTTTGTATGCTACTAACAGGTTGCCCAGGTATTATTGGAGTGCAAGCTAACCTGCCACATATCAAGGAGTGTTTCTTTTCTATTTCCTTACTTTCTTCTATATCTTGTTGTTCCTGTATCCCTATTATTTATTGTTGTTTCCAAATTCCTATATCATTTCTGATTATTAAAGCGTGGCCAAGTTTGCACTTTTCCAAACGCATGGAATTTCTCTCTGCCCAAACTCTGAATGTTTCATTGTATAATTGTAAAGGTGAGCATGGATGAAGTGCATGGTTTTACAATTATAAAATCCGATGGGTTTATACTTCATTTATATGGTTAGAAATGAATGCATGGATTTTCAATGGAGTTTGACAAGTCCATTCACATGGTTAGAGATGAACAAGTATCGGCTATGTACGATATCAAACCTCTGGTGATGTGCCATTATAGTTGTTGCTTATGCACCATTTTTGGATTTCTATTACACACAACAACTGAGTTCGTAGAAGATATGTCAGTAGCAGGAGGTGCCTTCAATTAGTCCCTTTAATCGATGTAGAATACCATCTTATCTTAATTTTTATTTAGATGTTCTATTATGATATGATCAAACAGTAACGAAACAATGTGGAACACATTAGCATTTCCATATTTTAGACATTATTAGAAGCAGATCAACAATGTTGATGGCATAAGGAAGGAACAATGTTTTTTGGTTTAAGCCAATAGTGTTTCCATATTTATGCCGTTAGGAATTTTTCTCTGAAGTTTTTTTGTAAACCACTGTAGCTGTCGTCGTCCCTCTGGCCAGTGGTATTTTTACGTGTGTCTTCTCCTAGGTTGGGCATTGTTCATAGGTTTTTACGCGTGTCTTCTCCTAGGTTGCGCATTGTTCATATGTTTTCTGTATTTTCCACCAGTTTATGTAGCTTCACGTTTTTCTTTCTTCTCCAGTCTGACGATTTTTGGAGAGTTGTGACTCTTGAGTTGGTCAGAACCGCAGTTGTTCGACGATTCTGGAGTGCCGTGAGGCAATTTCTAGAGAGCCCGTCCTGTGAAAGAGGCGAAACACCTATTATTTTTAGACTTTTCTAAATATGCATGAAGGAGATTAGACAACATTTTTAGAAAAAAGGAAATGGGTCGGTCAAAGGGTTTTTGTATAGTTTCCGTGTACAAACCCTTGTTTCATCTGTTTAAATTTTATGTCTTTCTAGACTTTTGAAGAAAGAATCCAATGGTGATTATAGAAGTGGCATTGACACTCTGTATCTAGGTATTTGTATTTTTTTTTCAGTATTTTCTTCGTTGAAATTTATTGTAACCACTATTAGGGTTCGTCAATTTCCATGTTAGGACCCGCAAGAGTCGATGCGATGAAAGAATTAAGGTATAATGGAATTTTCTATCAAAAATATATGTCCTTGAAGTTATTTTGTATCTAATTCTTCTTAGAATTCTAAGGTTGAAATATTAAGGATGTTCTTGTTAGGTTCTGTCCAGTTTGCCAAAAAAAATGGCAGCCTAAAAGTTCTATAGAAATGCTTTGGGGTTAAGAACATGAGTCGTATAGTTAAGGTGAAATTTTAACTGGGGTGAGGGTTTCTCAATGTAGGGTATTGCAGTTAGGTCAAATTTTAGTTGGGCGGAGGGTTTCCTAATGTGGGTGTAAAACTTGAAACAGTTTGTTTTGGTCGGAGGGTTTCTCAATTTCAAGTATTGAAATTGAGGTGGATTTTTTATTGGCATGAGGGTTTTTTCCAATCCAGGGTGTTAAAATTGGGTAAATATTTAGTTGGCAAATGGTTTGGAATTTATAAATATGAGGATGACATGGCTATAATTTATGTCAAAATCCTGCTGGTGTGCAGGCAAAGGCCAGTCTTTGTTGGGAGAGCAGGAAAAGGCCAGTCTTTGTTGGGAGAATTGATTGAATACTGATCACATGATAGAATGGTTGCTCCTGGTTTGCGAGTTCTGATTGTGAAGAATTCCATCTCATCATTACAATCACATACTCACAAAGCGAATGTTCTCGTACTTAATTCATGAAGTGGTTTGTTGAGAGAGTTCCCAGAGCCCTTGTTCCATGAAGGAACTGTTGTTTCTTGGAGGCCGAGAAGATAGTTATCCGAAGTTAAAATGCCATCTGTGCAAAACTTACTGAGGTTGAAATATGCTTTCCAAGGAAGTTGTCGAAGAACATTGAAACACCAAGAACATCAGAAGTCTACAAGGAGTTTTCCCAAAGTAGGAAATCAGTTGCCAAATATATCATTATCCTATTCTTTTGGCACAGATAATTTATCATCAACTACAGGTTTCCGCAATTTGGGCCATTTCAATCAATCAAAGAGATGGTCTGATCAGACTATTGATCAGAAAAAGGCTCTCTCTATGTCAGGAGCTCTTTCTCGGACGTTTTCAATCCCTTCAGTCCATGGTACTTCATGGTAGGTTTGTGAATATCACACACATCTCTTTCTTGTTGATAAGAGCTAGATTTCATCCTCAAATTGTTCTCCAAATACAATTTTAGAAGCGAAGCTTCCAGGGAAGGTGGCAGTTCATAACAACATTAAGGCAGTTACATACTTTGGCACTAGGCATCTGGAAGGGTTTTGTTTACCAGTCAAAAGCATTCATGGTCCAAAGTTATCTAATCAATGCTTGGGCCTTCGCAAAAATGTCAGTTTGAACAAGATTTCATTAGCGGCATCTTTTTGCAGTATTCAAGGGAATGGCCATGACAAGAGGGACAAAGATAGGCCAGAAAAGAGAAACCCCGTTGGATTGAATTTGGCCTATGGTTTGCTTGGCTTTCATTTTTTTGGCAATGGAAGCTGGCTTCGTTGGGTATGCGGTCTAGAGTTGAAGGGGCTTCACAATTTTACTGCTTTCTTGAATATAGCTACTCGGGAATCTCCAGACACGACCTTTGATGGTTCTACTAAATATGATAATCTTGATGACTCTTCTAATGCTTCAGACCAGTATGTTGCTTCTTCCTCCACTTGACCTTCCTCCCTTGTGCTCTTTTTTTATGTTTGTTTGTTTTTGTTTGTCAACTATCTTGAATTTTCAATAGACCTTTGACAAGGATAAATAAGGGTTACAAAATATTTTGTGACACGTCTTCCTCCTACCTTGCAAGGCATTCTGGTATCACCTCTACTGTGTGCTATTGGATTCTTATTAGTCAATGTTAGGTACTGCATGTATATTTTATGCTCTATATGTTGTTCGTATAATGTCGATGGAGTTGATTTGGCAGATATCGACTTTGAAAATAAAACTAGCCAATGATTGCACACAGAAAGCTAGAATCTATTTATTTTATAATTCCATTAGTGTATTTATATTCAATCCACTGTGAAGATTGGTAGTTGTTAAGAATAGATCCACATGTTGCTCTGTCATATGCCTTAAGCTTACAATTATGGCCTTTTTACTTACTTGGATGGAGTTAATATTGTGGTTTTTGTTGGATTTTTGAATATACAAGAAAGATGTGTGTGTGTGTGTGTGTGTGTGAGAGAGAGAGAGAGAGAGAGAGAGAGAGAGAGAGAGAGAGAGAGAGAGAGAGAGAGATATGGACTCACATAATTACCAAGTCACTTAATACAGTGGGGTTGATCCCACTTTATTTCATTCGCTTGGGTACTTGTTTAATCTTCAACAATGCAACACTACTCCAGTTCTTAAGACTTTTTGTAGGTTCTAAATCTTTGCATCACACCCTCTCTTTGAAGGTCCTAGACAACCTCCTATTGTGAGACTACTGCCATAACCCTCTTTTTGTTACGATGATAGAATGCAATAAAACTCTCCTAGCCAATCAAGTTGACTGGGCATCCTTATGAAGTTACCTGCATCTGGAGTTTAAGTTTGTAAGTTGTTGATCAAGATTCAAAACAAGTTGTAATTACTAAATTCAATATCATCCTCAATAGAATTATTGTTTGGATCCATCACCCATGACTGTATTACAGTTCTTCATTCTTGTTTCACACTATGGGGGTTTTCATTTTTAGAAATAGTATGAAGCCTTTGAAGATAGAATAACTTTGATTTAGATGCTATGTGTTGATGTGGATCAATGATGCACATTTCGGATATTTGCAAGAAAAACAAATATTTTGGATAATATTTATATTTACGCCGTAAGGCGTTTTCTCTCAGATGTTGAGTTCTAAACTACTATAGCACCGTCGTCCATATATGCAATAAAAATGCGCTGCGTGTATAGAAAAATCACTATATATATCTTCTCACTATCATGCTCTTCTTCGAATGTGTTGTTGAAGTTTCTTGGTTTGTTAGTGTTTTCTGACATGCCATAGCTTTTCTAGCATATGTGCAAGGTAGGAACCCCGTATTTCGTTCTCATTGCCAGTTTCCACACGCGACCTGCCATCTTAATCTCCTCTTTCGCTTCCATCTTCAATTGCTTCACACGACTCAGCTTGGGACTTGTCAACAGGGATCGAATCTGCTCCCAAAGGCCTCTCTGCTTGTTGACTGATACAATTTCCATTTTTTTTGTTGTTTCAATGGGTTGTGTGCATGGAAAATGTGCGAGATCTCATGGCTCTAGCTCCCAAAACTCTCAGTAGAGGGAAAGGTAAAAGTTAAGGGAAAGGGAGCAGCCAATGAACTACAGAATCACCCTAACGAAATCCACACCTGCTACAGAATCCACACCTCCTTCAAAAACAACCCTAACGACCATATTTTTTTAGTGTTCGATGGCCACGGGTAGTATGGAGAAGATTACGAGGAGTTCATCAAGAAGAGACTCTCTGAAATTCTTCTTAAGGAGCTGCTTTTATCTACGGAAGCCATCTCAGCCTATCATTCTGCATTTTGGGCTACTAATGAGAAGCTCTGATGATTCTATGAGTGACACCACGACTATTACCATGCTCGTAAGGGGCAAAACTCTGTATGTTGCGAATGTAGGGGACTGTAGGGCTGTTATTGCACAGAGAACAAGGGGATATAATGAAGCAGAAGCCTTGGATCTTTCCTGTAATCAAACCCCTTTCAGCGATGATGAATATAAGCAGTGCAATCATAGGGTCATGACATTTTTTTTGTTAGTACACTGTGCATCTGGTAATTCCTCCTTCATTCTTTCTTCATAACTTTAGTGTTTACCTCTAGTCTAGGTGGAGATTTTATCTAGCAATCATGATCTTGGCACAGCATTTTATTTTTGCAGAGTCTTTTGAATATTTATGTTAGTAGACTCCAGTAGCTTTTGATTATTTGGGTGTTTTTTCACAAATTTTCCTTTGTTTGTTGTCGTTTGGCTGTTTATAGAGTCCAGTTGTTGATGATTATTTGAATATTATTGTCACAATTTCTCATAGGCTGTCATTTGGCTGCTTGTGCTTTGGGGGTATTTGTTTAAGGTGGGAAAGAAGGATTTCATGTCTAAATTTATTCAATAGCTGTTAAAATCGTGAACAGCTAGTGTATAACACTTAGTTTTCTTGTTTGTTTCTTTCCTGGCAGAATCATTACAGGGGGCGCTCGAACGCTATTGTTGTGGTTCTAGTAGTGGTTTCCACTTGTGATTAGGGAGTGCTGGAGGAAATTCTGTGAGCTGGTTATAGCATTGTAAGTATGGTTGTAAGTATGGCGAGGGGAGGCGATGGTGGTGCAGGGGGAGGGGGAGGAGGTGGTGGTGGTGGAGTTCCGAAGGTGGATGAATTACAACCTCATCCAGCCAAGGATCAGCTTGCAGGAATAGATTACTACATAACCAGTCCTCCTCCATGGGGTATGATTTCTTTAACATGATAATAGTTTTTAATGCATTTCACCCTCAAGTGTATCTCTTGAATGTGTTTTGTCTTAAATCCATAAGGATATTCAGCTGTGAGACTATTTATGTTTCCCGTTACCTGTGATGGCTCAAACTAGTCTATTATTGCATTTTTGTTTGACCCAATCACAAATCTTGCTCTTCACTCTGTCCCATGCATTTTACTCGCATTTTACTCGTGGCCAAACTACAAATCTTGCTCAATACTCTCTTAAATGCATTATGCTTGTGACTTATTTGCATCTCTATTTTCTGAAGCCACGTCTGATGTATTTTAACTATGGCCCAACTGCACATCTTGAGCTGAAACTGTTTCTCATCCATTTTGCAAAAATCCCATGTGCATATCCTCCATAGATGTGGGTTTTTCCTAGATTTCTTATTCATAACTTGTTTTGCAATTGTTTTCCATACATTCAGTTTATATCTCACTGCAAATATGGCACTGGAAACATTTTAAATGCAATTATATTTCTCTGTGACTGTTTGTAATGCAACTTATCCATGATCTATATGCATCTTCTGCTCTGAAATTACTCCCAATGCATTTTGGTTACATTTCATATGGCTATCTTGCACTGGAACTATTTTTCCTATGTTCCATGTGCTATCTTTCTAGAAATGATCTTATGGAGTTTGTCTGTGACTCTGTCTCTGCTGCATAAGTTTACCCTATGACTATCATTAAAGCATTTTTCCCTTTACCCCTCTGCATATTCTTCTTGGAATTTCCTTATTTTTTTAAAACCCCTCTTAGACTAGCGATCTTAGTATTTTTCTTACTATATTTTTCATATAAAGGTACTCTAAATAATTTTACCCATTATTCACCTGCAAATCCCGCTCTGAATTTGCTTATGTTATTTTAAAAATACTCTCAAACTGGCCACCAAGTATTTACTTGTTATTTTTTCCATATTAAGGTCCTATAAAGCATCTTGCCCATTACCCATCTGCACATCCTGCTTTGGATTTACTTCTATTATGTAAGTGTGTTTCAAACTGGTAACCTAAGTTAACTTTGTTTTTTCATATTAATTTCCTATAAAGCATGTTGCCCATTACCCATTTTCATATCATGCTTGGAACTTGTTTCTATTCTATTAAAGGGACTTTCAGACTGGCGACCGTAAGTAAATACTTCTGAATGTTTCAAAAGTATTTACTTATTGTGTTTTTCATATTATAAGGTCCTATTATTTGGGATCGGTTGCTATTAGTTTTAGTTCATTGTGTTTTCCACTGGTTTGTATTTGCTGAAATGTTTTCAACCGTACATTGTTCACATTTTCTATGTGCACATCCCACCTTGTATCTATTTTAGATGTATTTTACCTCCAACCTATATGCATATCTAGCTCTAAAAGATTCAAATTCGATTTTCATATTGATGCTTTTCATGTTTCTTGTCGGTGTTTAGACATGAGCAGAAAATTTTGGTTGTCTCTTGCCTTTTTCAAACGAAAATCTTATAATGAAACTGAAAGGTGTTAAAATGAAAATTTTATAAGGAAACTTAAAGTTGTTTTTATGCATTAGTAAATGCCATTTCTTTGACAATAGTTGAGAATGAAAACACCGCCACTTACACACAGGAGAATTGACATGAGCTTCTCCAATTTCCTGTGTCTTGGACAACTTATGGTGAATTAAGCTGAAATTGGACAACTTATGGTGAATTAAACTGAAATTGTAGATTCTTTGGTATATACACTTTGTTCCCATAATATCTTGGGAGGCCAGCTTCTGTTATCATGGTCTCTATTTATTATTGTCCTCATAGCAGTCCTGTTGATCTAGGGCACTTCCTAAATCACCTTCCTTGGAAGGATATAGCAGAGCTGTTTGAAAGGGGTTGTTGTGTACATTAGGCAAATCGAAGAATGCCTCAAACACATCGGAGATCAGTTTAACGGTTTATCCATTCATATGTTTTCCTTTATTATTGTTTCCATGAGGAGCCTTATTGTGGTTGTAGCAAACTGGATGTGTGTTTTGTCTTACAATGGTTTTTGTTTAATTTTTTTATTGAGAAGGGCAATTTTTTGTAATGCTAGAAAGAGGTTAATGTTACTACCACTCAGGGGTTTATTGCCATTCTATTTGTACTGACAACCTGCATTGATAAATTCTTCCTTAATTTACAGTCTTAGGACTCAAGAGTCATGTTGACCATGTCAACTCATTAATTATCTATTGTATTACTTAATTAATGCAATATGAGCTCTGTCAAATAACTACAACTAATTACACACCACATTATGGACATTATGGTCCTTATTTAATGATACTAGGGAGGTATATTAATATATCATGCTTACCCCTTAAAAAAAACCTTTCCAGCTTGGGAAGACTTGGATGTTGTAGTAAGAGTTGTCCAGTTGCATTCCATTTGATGAGGTATTTATTCACGTCTTTGGATTAAAAATCCTTTTATGGTTGTCCAGGATGCCATCTGGTTCCAAATGGTTTTGTCCCTCTTCATCCAGCTCATGAAATTTTCAACATATGGGACTATTTTTTACCAATGAACTTCTCAAGGTAGGAAACATGGAACACATTTTGAATCCTAGGGGGGAGTGTTTCATGGCACATTTCTGTATGCTACCTCCCCAATTTGTCTGAGTAGCAAACATGGAACACATTTTGAATCCTGGCGGGAGTGTTTTGTGGCACAGTTCTGTATGCTACCTCCCCAATTTGTTTGAGTAGCTTGTAGAGTCTATAGATGTAGATGCCAATATTCTCTTTCCTTTATTCTTCAGAGAGTCTTGCTTGTAGAGTTGTACTCGTGGGTGTACAAAATCTCCTACTTGGAATTACCACACTGTCCTCCCCTTGTCTGCTTATTGTTTCATCCGTTGCATGAAGTTCCTTCAAGAAGTTACTTGTGTATTTTGGATCATGGTCGCTGATGATGGACCTTTGGAATTCCATTGTTCCAATTTCCATGTAGGTTATGTACTTTAAGGAAACATTTGCAACTTGGTGTACCTTGGCATTGCTAGGAAGTTGCAGAAGTGAGCACATCTGGTCAGTCAGTTTGCTAAACTAGAATGACATCAGTCCCTTCTGATCTTGCAACTCTCCTATAAATCCATGGAGATTTCTTCCCATCTCTGATTCGGTCATGGTAATGGTTGTAGGAGTCCTGGTGTCTTGACTCTCTAATCTCTATTCCTTCAGCATTCCTCACACTCAGCTATGAATCTTTGAGCGTTTGCCTTTAACTGTGCCCAATAAAATTATTATTTCACTCTTTGGTAAGTTTTGAAAGTGCCCTACTGTGGGAAGTGGGAACTGAGTGTCCCTCTTGAAGAATGCTCATTTTATGCTTTGAACTGGATGCCAAGATAAATCTTGTCCTTATACTGGAGGGTATTGCTATGCCATGGGAAATGTCCCGGTTCACCTTGGTTAGTTTGGAATTATTGTACTAGTGGATCCTGCTGCCATTCAGACCTAACCTCTTCCATCCAAACTGGTGCCACCACTGATACCTTGCAAATTAGTTCTGAGCTAACCATCTTTGTTGAACACCACGCCTTTTAAAGTTTTGTTAATTCTGTTCAGGTCTGAAGCTCTGTTGCTAGAGACTGAGAGCATTTACTCGGTTTTTTTTATTCCATTGTGTTTTAGAAGTATTTTTTTGCTTTGACTGAATTCCGATGTACTGGTTATCAGAGTACACCATAGCTTGTAGATCCTGCTTTCAAAAATTATTCCAAAGGCCTTAATTTCCTAATTTGGAGCTCAAGTTATCTAAGTGAAGAAAACACGATGTACCTGGATAAGAATTTTAGCTTGGCTCTTGTGAATAGTTGTTTTTAATCTTCTTATTGTGGTTTTTGTTGCAAATTATCACTAACCATAGCTTTTCTGTCCAGTAATGTTTATTGGTCAAGATGATAAATGAACTGACTTTCCTTGTTTTAAATAAACAACATAGGAGCGCATCGAGTGAAAAATGAATGTGTATCATTCTGTGCATTTTGTGAACAAAGAAATAGAGAAGGGTAATTGCATTTCTCTCCTAATACAAAAAAATTTCCTAGCTTGGTAGATTGTCTTGTAATCCTCAACTTGATTTATCTTAGTGTTGGTATGAAATACATTTAGATAATGGTGGTTTTGGAGGTCCACAGCCTTACAGTTACCCTCCTGCACAACCAACATTTTCACCGGCCATAGATACAGAAATCATAAGGTATTTTCATATGTGTGATCAACATGGGAGCAGACTCATAGATGACAGAGAGTTGCAGAGGGCTCTATCTTCATCCAACCAGTCATTCCTCGTCAAGACTATCCATCTCCTCATGAAAATTGGTAACCCATCTTACTTAATTTTCATTTTATAGAGAGGAATTTATATTTAACTAAGTTGTTGGTTCGATCTTATTGTTAGTTATGCTACCTTCACCTATGCTTACTGATTATGGGGAACCCTTTGGGAAATCATGCTTATTGGCACCTTTATCTCCATAATCTAGACTTCCAATATTTTTGTCATGTGGGTTTTGACTCTGCTGTCTCTGAGATCCAACAATGCACCGGCCTCTCCCATTTCAAGCAAACCAATGCATTGATATTCCACAAGCAAAACATCCCAACTCTTCATTAGCATTATCAATACTTGCTATAATGGCTTGGCTTACAACCATATTCTTGGAATCGTATGTGTTGAACCAATTTTCAATTTCCCTAAAAACATGGACGTGCTCCCATTTGTTTCAAATTTTACTCTAAATTCAGATGCATTTGTTGTAGAATGCAAACTAAATATTTTGGTTTAGATTATAGATCATCTATAATAAATTTATGTTGTTTCTAGGGATCTCTGATTATTGATGACAAATAGAGATTGGATCTTCATGTTTACGTTTGGTAATGGGGAATGTTCACTTTTACGTCATTAACTAGAAGTTGATTGAAGTGAGTACAAGGTGTACACATCCTAAAAGAGTGAACAACCCAGGTTGAATTGTTTTTATAAATTGCCTCATTCGCTAATCAATTGGGTACAACAAAAGTGTGGTGGTGTCTCTTCATGGTGGCTAAGAGATAGGAAGAGAGAGGCTCGCTATCGCTCAATAGAATCCCTCCCCCGATATGAGCCACGATAGACCAAGAAATAATGGTGGACCCATCGATGGGATGGGATTAGATGGCATTACATGGGAAGGACAGGGATGGAATGGCATGAGCAGGCATGGCAAAAATGTACAACTTTGCATAAAATAGTTGCATTTCTCCTCTTAAATGTACAATTTTATATTTCTCATTTGTTGCATTTTCCTTCATAAATGTATAATTTTTATATTTATTTTATTTTGCAGTACACCTAAAAAGAGCTTAGTCCTTTCTTTAAACTAGCGATTTGACTACCCATATGGATATTGTTTATTTTGTAACTTAGATTTTATCCATCACAAGGATAGTCCTTTCATCACTAGTATAAAGTGTATCTAATGATGTGGTTTGTGAGAAAGGGAAATGTAGTTCCGCTTCTTAAACATCCATTGGAAAGATATACACACACATGCACATGGTAAGTTAAAGGCATATTTATATTACTATGTATTCACAAAAATATAAGGACAAAGGACTCACAATTTTTGGACTCTTTAAATGAGTTTGAAGGTCACATATACTCAAAACTTGATTGAAATTTGACAGTATCTGCCACAATTTTCCTCAAAACAAAATAGGCATAACCAAATCATATAATAATGACTTTGTCACTATCTATTAAAGTATTAGACTTAATGATAAAATTCTAACAGTGATTTTCTAAACACTGAGTAGCCGTAGCATCACACCTCAAATCAGTTTCCTTCAAGGATGGGAGGGAGGTGGCATATCCCAACATCACATTTGCAGATGTGCAATATATCTCCAAGATTTTTGCATCTTATGGTTTACCCCTTTTCATCAAAAAAATTTATGAACCTTTTGCAAATGGAACACTTGGTCATTATTAGCTTGATCTCCTCTGGTGTTCTTTTTTTTACTGGAAAATGGAGAGTGCTCTGTCGAGAGCACTATGATCCTCCCCCAAATTGTCTCTTCCAGACTGCCAGCAATAGCAGACTTTTTAAAGAGCTTCTCTATTAAAGGCTAAATTCCTCTTTATAGCAAAAACACACTTTTTCCTTTAATTAGATGGACTGATGTCATTAAACTAATTGACATAATTAATCTAACTGACAGGATTACTAGCCCTTTCTATCAATCATCTATTCGAGTGATTGACATAATTAATCTGATCTTATGACTGATAGACTGACTGGATGACTAATATTTTTTATGGGCGACTATATGAGTACCCACAATTAATGGGATGATTATCCTTTATTATTGTAACATTCCCCCCTCCTTGAATTGCTTTGTCCTAGAGAAATTATAGTTTTGGGTTTTGTAAAATATCTGGCCCTTCCCCATGTTTCCTCTCGTGCTGGTAGATCTTTCATCTATCTGGTGGCACTCCATGTGGTAGACCTTGGAAGACATCTGCAAAGTAACCAATCCTCTACGACATCTCTTTTTGTATTGCTGTTTTTTGAGTTTGAACCTTTCCATTCAATCCCTTCAAGGAATTACAATTGAAAATGAAATATGGTTTGCGATGGCAAGCTGTTTAGATATTTTGTTTGCTGAAATAAGTTTGTAATCAGCTGCTGTCCTTTCTCAAATTTTAGGTACAGATCCAAATTTTAGTGCATAATTTACCCAAAGTCTTCACCCAATGAGCTCCTATGATCACATCATCCCCCCACTACATCCAAAACATAAAAATTAGAGATTAATTCACAGTTGTCCAACTGCAATTCCATTCCTTTGATCATCTTATTGTGCTTGATCATACTTTCATCGGCTACTGATACCTGAAAATTTGTAATAGGACAACTTTTAGGCTCATGGAAGTCACCAAATTTGCATCTATGAAGTTATGAGTGCTTCCAGAGTCAACGAGGTTCACCACATTATACCCTTCACTTTTCCTTTTTCCCTCAATATGGTATTGAGTAATTCCAAACATGGCAGCCAAAAAACTGGTATTTGTTTCCCTTGGTCCTTTTCATCCACAGCATACTCTTCCACATCTGTTGATTGCTCTTGATTGCTATCAACCACTCCAGTTTCTTTTTCATTAACAATCTCAATCATATGAATCTTTTTGGAACCTTGAAATTGTGCCCCATTGACCAGTTTTCTCTGCAAGTGTAGTAGATTCCATTTGAATGTAAATCATCAGGAAAATTAGGGTCCAAAAGTTTTCCTTTTGATGGACTAGTATTTGGGACTAGAGAGTAGTTGGGTTTCTCATTACCTTCTGCTGATCGATTGCTAACAACTTCTGAATAAGTCTTTTCCTTTTGAAGTACCTCCTGGAAGGTACTATGCTTCGATGCCTTAACATGCCCCTTGATGGAGACCTTCAATCCATTGATATAATATCAACCACTTGCTTAGGAGAAATCCTTTCCACTAGCAAGCTGCCTTGACAGGAAATTCCCTTTTATTGTATGCCAATGTACCTTGTTGTTTCATGTTCTTGAGGTCTATGAGTAGTCTTCTGGGTATAAGCCTCAAAATTATGATAGAATGTGGTCAGAGATTGGCCCCAGGCAGGTATTTCTGGTTATCCATTAATTTTCCTATCCATTCCCTTGGCTTAATAATTTTGTTACAGTCGTTCAACTTAATAATTGGGAATTCTCCATTAGCCTTTGATTTATGTGGTCCCCTCCTTGGTTGACTCGATTGCCTTGGTTTTCTTGGTTTCCTCGATTGCCTTGGTTGTCTCTTCTTCTGTTATGATTTCCTGTAAAAGGATTTTCCTCATGATTACAGTGTCTATCTTTACTCCTTTGATTACGAGGTCTTATCCAATTATACTCTTCACTGCTCCTATTTTCTCGTTCCCTTTTGGCCAACGTCAGAGTTTGTAGGGCTTGGGTTATATGCTCCATACTGTTGTTTAAATTCTCCAAGGCAGTTCTTAGGACTTCTTCCACTGTTAATGCAATTTCTAGTTTCAAGGTGTCTTCTCCATAAATAATAAAGTATGAAGCCATGGTGGATCTAAGTCCACGAGGACAAAAAAGTGGTTGTGATACCACTGTTATGTCCCAAAACTTAAACTCGACATTTTGTGTTTTTTTGTTTGGAAAAACAATATGGAAACCGAAAATGCTAATATCAACAACAACATAAAAAAAATTACAGTAATAATTGTACCAACAACAAAAAATTAAAAATAGAATCCTCTTGCAAAAGTCGGGGCTTATACAATGATATACATTTTTGTCATAATTTTAAATGATATACAATGTTGATGCCTTCAGTTAAGAAAGAAAATCATTTTCTATCAAAGTTATTCGAAGACTTTTCATAAAAAGGAAAAGTTCATTATACCAAAATTCACCATAATACCAATCAACATTCTTTGTACATGCCAAAGAAGAGTAATGGCTTTTGGCTTCTTGCAGGTCTTCTATACATATTATCACCACTTCTATCTGTGTGTTTTTTCATTTAATTTCTTTGAAATTTGCTACTATAATTGAACAACCATATACTCTTACTTTTTGAAGTGTTTTCAAATGCAAATAAGTTTTAGGAAATATCTTCAATACCTTGCATTCCATTATGGTAAATATTTGAAGTGAAATCATTGCCCCTTTTATGTAAGACATGCAAGTACTCCAATTCATGAAGCTGAACCAATGAAAATATCTCCAATATAGGAAAAGCTCCTGGGTGGCCAAATTTTGAAGGAAGTCTGATGAGCTTAGAACAATGAACAATCTCCAATTGTTTGAGACTCGTAAGCTTGTGTAAATGTGGGAGCTCTTCTAACATATCACACTTGTACAATGTAAGAGGACTCATTTTTTGAAAATCACATAAGTACATGGGCATTTTGACAACGTGAGAGCATGTTAATACACATAATCTTAACATTGACATATTTATCATATCACTAGGTAGAAATTCCATGTCTGTCAATATCAATCGTAGGGTGTCCATTTTGGTCATACTTCCTAATGTCCTCTCATTCATGGTTTCTCCATTATTTTGTACTGATAGAGCTTTGATTTGTGTTAAACTCACTAGATTCCCAGCATTCCCAGTCCATACATAATTTAAAAACAACACAATCCTCCTACTTTGCTGCAGTGTTTGATTCAACCACATCTTTACATCTTCTTCATTCACTTTTTTTTGTATTGCTATTTGTGTACACAACTCATTTCTAAGACTTGTTACAGATGGAGTTTGTGAAACAGTCGGCCTAAGTAATAAAGCGTCTTTAAAATTATTGCGCACCCAATTTTCGTTGTTGAAAAGTGTATTGAGAAGCAGAGTTTTTCCCGATCCACCCTTGCCCATCAACCCAATGTTCTTAGCTTCTCCATCATTTATCAATGACTTTTCAACAAATGCATAGGAATTCTCTTATCCCACTATAAGGGGTTCGTCGATCAACTTCATCTTTGCAGAGCCAGTTGAAGCAAGAACACCTTGAGAGGTGCTTGCAGAAGTGCCTAGAGAAGCCAAGGCTTCTATGTTTTCTTTAATGATCTGCCCAAGTTCCTCTTGAAGCTTTTGATTTTGTCCTTCTAGGAGCTCTGGGATTTGGGCCAACTCAACCAAAGGAGACAATTTGAGATGCTCGTTGATATCTGAAATCAAACCAGTGATTCGTGTGTTGGTTTGATAGTGGGAAATAACACTACACGTAGGTATTGTGCATTGTTGCACCATTTCTGATGCTTGTTGGAGAAGCCCATCCATCTCTTTAAGCCATCCGTTAATAACTGAAGCTTTTTCTTTCCTCTTCATGTTTATTGCCAAGCGGTATTGTTGGATCTGGCTGATGATAGGCTTAATTTTCATTACCGGATCTTTAAGAGAATCTAATTCTCTCCTGCAGTGGACCATAATGTTTAAGTGATGGAGTATCTGCTTGATTGTCATGTCTATACCCACACCAACAAACCCAGACACTATATCCATCATGATGTTTCATTAACTCCCCTCGGACTTTCAAGCAATGTAATGCAATGCAACTCGTAACCACCAATGTGCAGGTAGTTTAAACTAACACAAGACTTTTTTTGCCATAAGTGAAATTTACTTGTTTTATTTTACATATCCCAAATTTTCTAAGACGCACTCAACATACTGGTAGGATGAAAGCTAAAATGAGGTCCCAAGATTAAAATTTAATACAACTGATTGAACAACATAGGCTTTGTACATGATTATATAAGATATCCTAACAAAGCTTTACATCCTAAGGGAAAAATTAGTAAAATGATCATATTACTTGTTCAATTCTTGCTAATAAAAAGGTTGATGCTTAAAGAAGTCCATTTCATCAACAATCATGCTTGACTTTAAAATAATTGTGATCTTGTTGAAGACATGCAGAGCTATAATGGTGCCCCCGGAGTACCCAAACATGAGGTATGTTGTACCATGTAGCATGTAAGTACCTCTTTTTTGTAACGATGTCTCGGGTATGTGGATCCAGTAAGGGGTACAGCAACAGATTTACCTTACAAGTACCCAATTACCCAATAGAGGTACTGGTACAGGAACGTGTATTTTACCCCCGGTACGGATACCCATGCAACATAGAATATAAATATATATTTCAAAAAATTAGGGTTATGGTTATGATTTCCCAATTCCCAATTTCCAGTCCCAATGAGTGTCGCATCCACACCAGATTCTTCTCTCGAATCCCATGTACCCATGGTTCATGTAACCTTGCCTTCTAATTATGCCAAGTCTCAACTGAAGAACACTCAACCAATCTGTCGGTAGGATCAAACTCATTCAATGGTGAATTACCCGCTGAAATTGGCAAGCTTGTTAAGCTTAATATATTAGATTTTCAGTGTTGTAAATTCAATGGGTACATTCCTTAAAAATTTGGAAACCACCATTCTCTAGAAAAACTTGACCTCTCATAGAATAAACTTCAAGGATCTTTGCGAGACATCATTGGTTGTTTGCACAACCTTTTGTATCTAATAATTGTTTCCCCCAAATTCTTTTATTGCATTGAGAGTGGCGAGGTACTCTATGATACAACCCAATATGGGGTAGATGTTGTCATGTAACGGTGGGTAATGTCGATGTGGGAACTACAACCCACTCTATGAATCTATCCCTCTTTTCTTTTCATACCATAGCTCTAAATAACCAATCAAAAACATTGAAGTCATTGGAGAAAGGGGTTAAACAAACAACCAAATGAACACCATTTCAGAATGTGAGCCAGAAAAAGAACCAACACTAGAAGAGTTTGATCTCTGTAGTTTATTGCTCACCCAAACCCGTCGACATCATTACATTTTCATCACCCCCCAATCTGTTGGTGTCTTCAACATCATGTATTCTTCATCCATACGCATCTACAGGGATTTGTCATCCAGCAAATGGCCACATTCTCATAACAATATAACAATACTGAGCTAAATAGTAATCAATATAACAATATTGAACTACACATCTCAACAGTATAGCAATATTTTTAGTTTTTACAAGTTTTTAGTTTACTAATTTTTAGTTTTAGAGTGTGGCTTTCTCGTGTATGCCAACAAGCATACGCAGCACATGATTGTTGTGTATGCTTCTTGGCATGCACAGGCTCCCTACGTATGCTAGCAAGACACACACAGGCCCGAGGCCTCCTATGTATGCCAACAGATCACACATAGGCATATGCATGCCAACAAGCATACTGCTACCCTTGTGTTGCGTATGAGTCTTTATATGTAATATGTAGAGGGGTATCAGTCTTTATATGTATGTGACGTTGCATGTAGTAGTATGATGAATTGATGATTGATGAATGATGTATGCTGTAAGATGTTAAATGTTAATGTATGAATCCTTGAATTCTTGTACACATCTAGTCATTGACAATGATGATTCATGATTGATGTTAGATGTACAAATCTATGTTCCATTGATGCATTTCGTAATTGGTACTTCAAAATCCATGATGTTATAATTTACTGGAATCTATGAAACATTTTATTTTGAGCTTTTAGTTTTTTTGCTTTTATATTTTATTATTTTCATTATAAATAAAAAATAAATAAAATAAAAATGTAAAATATATATGCATTATTTTGCAATAATGTTTATTGTCATAGAATTGCTACCTTATCTCTTGTATTAATTTTTTTGTTATGCTTTCAGAGTGCAGGTCACTTGATGAGGGCACTTTTTGAGATTGTCCTAAAAACAGGATGGGATCACTTAGCCAAAAGAGCTCTTAATCTGTGCAGAATGGTTAATAAACACACGTGGAGCGTTCAAACTCCTCTTCGTCATTCAAATGCATTCCAGATGATATTTTGACCAAAATTGAAAAGGAATACTTCTATTGGGATTGATACTATGATCTCTCTCCTCAAGAGATTAGGGAGCTCATTCGTTTTCCAAACATGGGTAAAAGCATTCATAAATTTGTCCATCTGTTTCCAAAGTTGGATCTTTTTGCTCATGTCCAACCAATAACACGAACTGTATTGAAAGTGGAACTATCACTCCAGATTTTTAGTGGGATGAAAAGATTCATGGATATGTGGAACCTTTTTGGATATTAGTAGAAGACAATGATGGTGAATATATACTCCATCATGGATATTGTAAAAATAATGTATCCGATACAATTTTCCCTATATGTGATGTGTGTTCAACTAGGAATGGAGTAGAGCCTATTTTCTTGCTATTTCATACAACACATTGGCATCTTTTCTTCATCAGATATATTTCTCTCATGCAATGGCATGTTCACTGTATAATGTGATGTTAAACTGTTAATTTTCTGATTTTACATTTTTTTCTTCACTTACCCTCTAACAACTACCTTATCGGCCTATTATTGCACCTTCCTTGGGGCAATTGCTAGTAATAAGTTATAAAAAAAGTGTTTCAAAAATTTAAAGTTGGATCCCATGAAACAAAAAACAAATGAAAAGCCCATTCCTTCCCCTTTGTACGCATATGTAAGCCGACTAAAACCTATTGCGATCTTATTTTTAAGTATACTTATATAATTATATGTATATAAAAGTATATAAACAACAAATTTATCCAAATACTTATTTCATGGATTTCAATCGAATAGTTATCTAAAAGTAGACTGTTGCTTTTTTTGAATTTCAAAGAATCATGGATCGTAATTTTATGATCAAGGATGGTCGTTATGTTTTTGTAGAGCAGTTGGGAAAAGGAAGTCAAGGAACCGTTTGGAAGACCGTGGATAAGTTGACAGGCGAAAATTGTGCCATCAAAAAAACCCGCAAAAGATTTTCAAAGTACGAAGATTGCTTGAATATTGCAGAAGTGAAATGCTTAGTCAAATTGGGGTCGCATCCAAACATTCTTTGCCTTCATGATGTCATATTGGAGGGCACCATGTTGTATTTGGTATTTGAATTAATGGACTGCGAACTGTTGAAGCTCAAGGTAAGTGGTAGAGGACGTCGATTCTCAGAGGACCAGGTGCGTAACTTTTGTTTTCAGATTTTGAAAGGGCTGGAGCATATGCACAATCAAGGATATTGTCATCGCGACTTGAAGCCAGAAAACTTGTTAGTGAGAGGAGATGTTGTTAAAATTGCTGATTTCGGATCGGCTACCAACTTGCTACATCCATTGAATGAGCAACTCGAATCTTATGTTGGTACACGCCCATATCGAGCGCCAGAACTCCTGCTTGGATCCACTCATTATGACCTCGCCATCGATATCTGGGCGATGGGTGTTATCATGGCGGAGCTCTTCATTGGCTACCGTCCGCTATTTGCATGCTCTAGCGTGCTACATCAGATACAAAGTATTTGTTATCTGATTGGTTCTCCTGATAACCAAACTTGGCCTGAGGGATTAACGCTTGCTGCCTCTATGCATCTCAACTTTCCTGAAGAGTTTAGGAATGTTGATTCTATTAAAAAATTATCTTCTCTTCTACCGAGTGCAAGTGTTGAGGCCATTGATCTCATAAATAGTTTATTGTCTTGGGATGCTAAGAAAAGGCCCGGAGCAACAGAAGCTCTGCAGCATTCATTCTTCAATCCTTGTTACAATATTCGCGGGCCTCTTCTCTTGACATATCAGTCGGAAGCCCAGCTTGCATACAATGGGACTGACCAAAACTCTGAATATGTCTCACTATCAATTGCCAACCCAAAGACGTTGTTCAATCCAACTCGAGAACACGCATCTGATTATGATAATCAAGAAAATGCAAGTCTGGGATCATCCGCGTTTCCAAGTATGGCCCCAAAGCTGTTGAGGCGAAAGCAAGCTGGAATATCTCAGGGAGAACCCCGGAAACAGGAAGTAGAGCGCCCTAGGCATAGCTTCGCCAAAGACTCCTGCTCCAAGTTGTAGGGATGGGCCATCCTAAGTTTTGTTGCGAGCATCGTTCTCTCGATTTTCTTCTCTGGGATATTCAACAACTTATTGGAGAAACCTTGAGAGCCATGTTTATCATCATTTCTTCTCTTCGATATTCAACCATTTATTAGAGAAATAATGAGAGCCATGATCATGACTATGATATGTTGTACATATTCAAAATAGTTTTATACTATCAATGTTCTAAAAAATAAAGTTCTTTTTTACTATTATAAAGATTTTGAGATTTTGTTTTTATTTTGGTTATATGAATTTTTTCTAATTTTGGTTATATAAGTTTTTTCTAAATAGACTTTTAGATATTATCTTATATTTTGGACTTTTTTGAATCAATCTAGTATAACAAATATATTCATTTTATGGTATTTATATTTTGTTATAATGCTTAAATGCATCTTATCAAGATTTAATAAGTTTTTTATTAAATAGTATTTATTTTATGTTTATATTAATTAGTGTAATGTTTATATTATAGTAAAAATGAATAACTATAACCATGTAGTAATTAGTTTAATGTTTAGTCTTTATTTAACATTTAACAATATAGTTTAAATCTAAACTATGGAAGAGAAGATTTTCATAATAAGCTTAGCTTTCAGTCTCTCAAATTCATTGAAGACTTTTAACAAAAATGTTTTCGATACCGGCTTTGTGTTTGTGTTGTAGTTTAATGACTTGGGGTTTTTAAGGGATTTTATGCCCAAATTGTTCTGTACTGGAAAGGTAGAATTTACTACTAAATGGCTGGAAGAGGAGCTGTTAACCCAGTCGTTCCTTTACTTTGTATGTCTAAAAACAAGCTTAATCTTATGACTATTTAGAATTATAAAAGAAACTGTTTTCTTGCCTCCTCTCAGGGTTTTGGATTTGGTAAACATAAATGAACTGTTATTCCGAAATTATTTACAAAATTATTTACAGAACCTTGTGTCTTCCCTGATTGGTTTTATCCCTAGTTTTCTTTGTGGGGTTTTCGTTCTATCTGAACTTGTTTTGTTTGTTTTTGTTAGTTTTTACGATCATTTTGTTATCATGAATGAAAAAGGGTTTGTTATATGGTTGAACATTATAATAGTTCTGTTTTATCGTTCAGTTATTCTCTATGGGAGATGGATTCAACGATTACTCAAAACAAGTGAGTTTCGAATAGTACAAGATTTTATATTCAATGCATAATAGTAAAGATCTTAATTATTTTTATGCAATATTATTCCCTTGGACTATGAACACTTGTTAACGGTTTCTTTGTTATAATTCTGGTTGTATACATAGCGTGTTATCCAGTGTTTTCTTTTTCTTTAGAAACTATCAGTATAAATACATTGAACATTGAATTGAGTTACACTTTATTACAAGCTAATGTTAAATCTAAATAGTGTCTTATGATTTCACTTGAGGTCTCACGCCCACACCATTGGTTGATTCCTATACCCTTGGTTGATTTTCTATTGACATTCCTTGTTCCAACATGAACTCACCCTTGTATGAAATTGTTGGTGTTTCTAGATGTTACATGGTGTATTCACCTTTGTATGAAATGATTGGTGTTTTT
>LPNX010904587.1:4787-17288 GCA_001517045.1 Pseudotsuga menziesii
AAAAAAATGTAAAATAGTTTAAATGTGAAAACATTATATTGTTCTAAAAACTTATTGTTGTTGAAGCATCAAAACCTTAACTTTTAAATGATTAGAATACAATCTGAAAATTATGATCTTGTAAATAAAATAAGCATTGAAACATGACTTTTAAATTATATACTAGTAAGGTAAATTAAGCATTAAAATAAGCATTGAAACAAAACTTTTTAAATGTGTAAAAATTATAAAACTCTTAAATTGGTTGTGAATATATTGTTGTGTAAACTTGTTATTTAAAAAATCACCAACTTTGAAACAAAACTTGTAAACATTAAGGTATTGCTATGAAAACTAAAACTTTGAAGTGTATGGTTGAAGTGTAAACATTATATATTGCTGTGAAAATTTGAAAATCTTATTTAAAAAAAAGGTGAACATTGAAACAAAACTGTAAAATGGTTTAAATGTGAAAAAATTATGTTGTTCTAGAAACTTATTATTGTTGTTGAAGCATTGAAACCTTCACTTTAAAATAAAAATTTTAAATAGTTGGAATAAAGACTGAAAATTATGAACTTGTAAAGTAAAATAAGCATTAAAACACAACTTTTAAATTATATACTAGTAAAGTAAATTAAGCATTGAAAGAAAACTTTTTAAATGTGTAAAAAATATAAAATAAGCATTGAAAGAAAACTTTTTAATTGTGTAAAAATTATATACTTTTGAGGTAAATAAAAAATTAAATAAATATTGAAACAAAACTTTTAAAAAGCGTATTTGTAATGTAAAATAACCATTGTGTATTTGTAAAGTAAAATAACCAATGAAACACAACTTTTAAATCATATATTAGTAAGGTAAATTAAGCATTAAAATAAGCATTGAAACAAACTTTTTAAATGGGTAAAAACTATATAATTTTGAGGTAAAATATAAAATAAAATAAGTATTGAAACAAAAATTTTAAAATGTGTAAAAATTATATATTTCTGGGGTAATTTTTTTTTTTTTTGAAAAATATAAAATAAATTGTAAAGTGAAAAAATTGTAAGGTTAGAAAATTAAAATTATATACTGTAACTTAAAAAATTAAAATTATATACTAACTTAAACTTAGCATTATTGAAACAAAATTTTTAAAATGTGTAAAAATTATTTAAGTATAAGTAAAACTTTTTTTGAAAGGTAAAATAAATATTGAAACAAAAAAATTTAAATGTGTAAAAATTATAAAGTTGTAAGGTAAAAAATTATATCTTTTGGAAAAATATGAATTATGAAATAAGAAAATTTTAAAATGTGTAAAAATTATATATTTGTAAGGCAAAAAATTATTTTTGTGAAAAATATGAATTATGAAATAAGAAAATTTAAAATGTGTAAAAATTATTTAGTTGTAAGGTAAAAAATTACTTTTGTAAAAAATATGAATTATGAAATAAGAAAATTTCAAAATGTGTAAAAACTATATACTTGTGAAAAATATGAAACATGAAATAAGAAAATTTTAAAATTGTAAAGTGAAAAATGTGAACTATGAAATAAGAAAATTTTAAAATTGTAAAATGAAAAACTTATTTTTGTGAAAACTTGTTATTTTTTAATTAATCTATAACTATGAATATATTTATTATTTAAAAAATATACAGGATTAAATAATGTTAATAACAAAATACAAAATTTAAAAACTAATAAAACAAAAAAGACAATCAAAAGAGACTCTTCCAAGGTAGCTTTGGCCTAAGCTATCCTTGAAAGCTGTGGGAAGGAGCAAGCCCCTTCCCAAAAAAATAATAATGATTTTATTGATGTATAATGTATGTGAAATTACAATTTACATTTTTCGGAATTTACATTTTTCTAAAAGTTCTGAATAACTTTCTATTTAAGTCCTTTATATATTCCTCTTTCTCAAAACACTCCACATGCCTCTTTCTCAAAACACTCCACATGCCTGCCTTCATATCCAAATACTTCTCAATAGTCTCTATCTTCTCCTGTTTAAGAAAAAAAATGTTAATTGCAATAAAATTTTATTTTTAAATCTAATCCAAGTAAAAAACAATCAATTGTATACTTCACCTTCTCATATATTACTTCTCTTTTTTCCAATGCTCTCCCATGTTCTGCATCATTTCTAGATGTTCTGTGTCTCTTCCTCTTTGAAGAAAGAAAATTCACCTTCTCATGTATTGCTTTTTGTCTAAATGCTCTCTCTTCTCCATTCCTGTTTTGGGAAAGAAAATTGTTAAAATAAAATTATATTTTTAAATAATAAAAATAAAAACAATTTTAAAACATATTTTTTACATAAAAATATATAAGATATAAGTAATCTAATGTAAAGTATCATCTTATTAAATTATAACTTTATTGATTATTGGCAATACATATGCAATGAATTGGTCCTAATTAGTAATCCATATTAAAAAGCAGACCATTAAAATTAAGTGATAAATTTCTTAAAAAACTTCAAACTAATAAACTTAAAACTTGAAGCAATACAGATGCAATGAAGTGGTACGATCCTAATTAGTAAATCCATATAATGCTGATCAAGTGGGATGTCTGACAAATTCATCCACTAATCATGTCGTTCTTCCTTCATCGCTTTGCACGGTGTTAACGTTAGGTGTTGATTCTCGGTTATCACTATCATCTATGTTTAGCACAACATTATTAATGAGAGCTTTATTAATGAGAGCTTTATTTTTTCTCCTGAGCTTTAAGAACCAGATTAAACCCTAGAGCAACATTATCTATATTCTTATTGTTACACTCATTTTGGTGGTATTGTTACACTCATTATCTATATTCTTATTCTTATTGTGAAAGTAATCATAATGATGCCAATCGTTATCCTTAAGCCTTGTTCTAGCTTTGTCAACAGATATTGTTCCAGCCTTATACAAAGGTATAGGAGAGATACTAACCTCATTAAGACAAAACCCTAGAACAACGTTATCATAGTTTAGTTCAACCTTATTTTCTCCTTAAGGTGTTCTTGTGAACTTTTAAGTACATTAAGACCAGTTTTAAACCCACGTTATCCATGATTGGTTCAACTTTATTATTTTCTACGCTCAGAGGTATTGGTGTTACCATCAAATATCCTAGACTTGCAAATATAGGGGAGGATTTGTTCAATCATAATATCTTCAGGGTTGCAAAAAGAAATGAGGGACGGTCAATCAAGGCAGGAAACAAAGCCCAAACGAACAGTTCAAATATCCCTGGCTTGCAAATATAGGGAAGGGTTTGTTCAATCATAATGAAGAACATCTCAGAAGAAATTTAATGAAGAACCATGTCACATATTAAGAGAATTCTAGCCTGAAAACATGTCATAAGAATTCTTGCCTGAAAACAAAAGCCAGTACCCATTTGCAAGACAAACAATGTCAAAATGAAGGTCAATTGAATCAGTCGTTCTAAAATTACTCCCCTGTATCATCCATATAAAAAAAAGTTCCCCCTGTACCTCTGAGCTGAATCTCTTCATGAAAGCAGGTAAGGTAACACGACTCTCAAATGATAGAGACTTAGAATTTTCCTCAAAGGAAAAGCGAGTACGGGATACGGGCCTACCACAGTTTTATCTACGAATGGCCGACTCTCCCGGTTAGGAAAGAAATGAAAGACCGTCCATCAAGGCAGTAGAGAAATAAGCCCAAACTAACTATACAAATATCCCAATCACAATATCCCAGTCAAATATTGCAAACATCTCAGTCAAATATTGCAAATATATGGTAGTCTTTGATCAATCACAATATCCCAAAATAAGCAGGCAGGTCACATATTAGAAGGATACTACCGTGGAAAACCTTTCATAAGAAACCTACCTATTATCTTTGAGAGGTTCTGCTACGTTTTACTTAGGAATGACCACGCAAAAGAAAGAAATGAGAGATGGTCAATCAAGGCAGGAAAGAAAACCCAAATGAACAGTTCAAATGTCCCAGGCTTACAAATATAGGGGAGGGTTTGTTCAATCATAATATCTCAGGCTTGCACATATAGAGGAGGGTTTGTTCAATCATAATATGCCAGGCTTGCACAACATATAGAGGAGGGTTTGTTCCTATTACATGAAAATGGAATGCCAATGAAAATAAAAATAAAAAGAACCTTCACATGCAATTGGAATGCCAAGATAAATTAAAACCCCACCACAGATCTTACATTACAGATTCCAAGAAAATAAAAACCCCATCACAGATCTACATTATAGGTCCTATTATGGAATGCCAAATGCAATTGGAATGCCAAGATAAATTAAAACCCCACCACAGATCTTACATTACAGATTCCAAGAAAATAAAAACCCATCACAGATCTACATTACAGGTCCTATTATGGAATGCCAAATGCAATTGGAATGCCAAGATAAATTAAAACCCCACCACAGATCTTACATTACAGATTCCAAGAAAATAAAAACCCCATCACAGATCTACATTACAGGTCCTATTATGGAATGCCAAATGCAATTGGAATGCCAAGATAAATTAAAACCCCACCACAGATCTTACATTACAGATTCCAAGAAAATAAAAACCCCATTACAGGTCCTATTAGGGGCGTATCTAAGACTGATCTAAAACTAACCAAATCAATATGAAAAACAGTAATAAATAAGTTAAATTACTTCCTCGGTAAGACAAATGAGACAAATCCAAACAAGAAAGCTCACCTGCGGTTGCCAAAACCCTCCGCATCTGCGTTTTCTGTGCTTGTAGCTCAACGTCTGGGATCCTGGACAAAATATAACATATTAAGATGTTGATAATAGCAAGAAGAACTGCTCCAGCAATACATCTCTTACATTGCTATCTAATTTAAAAATAAAAATAAAACTTATAAACCTTTTGTTCATCCATCAAACCCTCCATCTCCTTTTGAGTTCTCTGCAACATAATTTTTCCTCTCCACTCCAATTACATTTCTCCATCTCCATCTCCATCTCTGCAACACAATCTTCGACCCTTTCCACTCCAACAGACCAGACACAACAAAATGAAAAAACCAAACCCAGACAAACGAACCAGACCCAAATAAAAAAACCCAATTCAAGAACGAAATAATTGAAGAAGAAAAAAACCACAGACATAATGGAAAGCAAAAAGCATGGCCATGCTCAAAATAACAGAAAATCCAAACCAACAAAAATCCATCAAACATCAAAATCTGCTGGACTGTGCTCTCTAATTTTCTTCTCCCAGGCAAGAAATGCAGCGACTCTCCAGTTTTCTTCCACTAACGAACCTCGCAGAAAAGCAACGCAACTCCTCTCTATTTCTGCTCGCAGGCCAAAGAGCTAACACAATAATCATATGTTGGTGCGAGCTGGATTGTGGTTATACCTACAAATTTACCAGTTTTTGAGATCCGCTTACAGTTGGCATATTCCTACACGTTTTTGAAATTCATACAGACTGGCATAGTACCGTTACTACGTTTTTCCTTTTGGTTTTCTAATTTTATTAGACTTTACATATTGTTATCTAATTTTATTTTATTTTATGGGATAATAAAAAATACATATGTCTCGGTTGTGTTTTATATTTACGGATTGATGTTCACCCTCATAAATTTTATTTTCTATATTAAATATATTTTTATCCAAGTGAATTCATATAGGCTTAAACTGATATTTTTTATTTAGATTTATTTTTAAAAACATTATCCATTGTTTTCTTTTTATATAAACGGATTGATGTTTATAATCTCGTAAATTTTATTTTCTTTATTAAATATTATTTTTTCCAATTCATTTTATGTATGATTAAATTTTAATAATATTTTTTATTTAAATTTATTTTTAAAATATTTATATTAAATTACAAAATAAATAACTTATTAAAAAATTATTTAATTACTAGCATATGTTAATTATTTCATTTACATGCAAACAAAATTACATTTATCATATGTTTATAGTATTTTTTACTAAGGATTATTGTGCATTTTCCTAAGTTGATGCCTTGGGATATGTTTTTGTAGGACATTTGGCATAAGTGCCTTGGTAAGTGATACAAGGCTAATTTTGGTTGGGATTGGATTCTCTTTTTAATTGGATTTTTTCAACTATAACATATATTCGACATGGAGTGATTGTTAGATATATGGGCATTCCCTTTGGAGTCAATCTCTCTCCAATTTCCATGTGGGATTGGTATCGTCGACAACTCTAAAGTAAAACTTCATGCTTTGTAGCATATAGACCTCCCCTTTGTTGGGAAGTAGACATTGGTTGGTAAGATTATCATAGGTCTCACACATTTTGGTAAGATTATGTAGGCCTCACACATTTATAATGTTTCTTGTTGGTTGTTTAGTAGGGCTTAATTTCAAAGGTTAGAGCAAATCTTGAGATCATACATGTAGTTTAAGTATGGTAGAGAGAGGAGTTTCCTTTTGTTTTATGGGGTGTGTGTATTATGCCCAAGGACATAAGGGGCTTGGTTTGATTGATGTTGCAACTTAGGGATCCATTTTGGCTATCAAATGGGTATTAAGGTGTTTAGTAAGTAATGCTTTGCAGTAGGATCTATTTCGGCATAGTATGATGTCAATCTAGCATGTGGGGAACTTGCGGGAGACTTTAGCTTTGTGTGATATCATGTCTTCCCCCCATCTCTTCCAAGCATCAACCTCACTTATATTTGGGAATATTTGATCAACATGGAGAGAAGCGATCAGATTAGTCTAGTAGAACATGGAAAACAATAGGGTAGGTTGGGATCTTGCATGTCACCCTATTTGGAGTTGGAGGTCTCAAGGCACTTTCCTTTCTGATTTGCCTCATTTGTAGGATCATCTATTAAGGAATAAGACATTTTATTTTAGGGAGACTCATGGGATGCAATGACTTGGTCTTGGAAAGATTGTCGGTCTTTGGTTGAGGAGTATGGTCTCTTATCCCCTTATCAACATTTGATGATCGAGTTGGTAGGGCTCATTCCCTAGTAGAATCTATGTAAAATGAACATTGGGATACCATGGATGTTTTGGAGGGATTGGGGTTGGAGTTTTGGTAAGTCATTGTAGCAGTATGGTTCTCATCTACTTTACTCATTATTGCATTAATTACATTCATTACCCTAATTTTGAGTGAGAGATGGATATTTGTTGATCCAAAGGATAGGTGTGTGTAGACTTCATAGTGTTTGGTCCATTTGGTTCACATTCGGTTGTATTATAAACTTCAAGTTTATGCTTGGTGTGTTATCTACTAGTGGCCCCCCTCTAAAGTTATATTGGCAAAGAATTGGTTATTATAGACTCTACATTCTTTGGAACTGCTCTTAAACTTAGAATCTTATTTTTTAGGAGTTTCGGTTTACCAGGAGTTTTGGGTGTTCTTTTAGGACCATGTCTCAGTGCTTTCAACGTCAAATTCATTGGCGAGCAATGTTGTTTGATGAATGCAAGTATATAGTTTGTTCATCGTTCATTGGGATTTGCTAGTGCTTGAGACTTTCTACTTTCTTTTCCCTCTAGAAGAAACAATGTAAGTTTGTTTTTGACACTAAGGTTAGCTCTTTGTCCACATTTTGTGTTATGTGGCATGATGAGGTACATCATTTGTTATTGGTCAAACTATATTTATTAATGAAGGATGCTCAAGATTTAGATTGTGTAGCCTATTTAGTCTGTATTTCAAAATTAGTAGCTCTTAAGAAGAGGATATGAAGTCCATTGTACATATACTTCCACTTTTATTTTAGTGTTTGTAAATATTCTTTTAGATGTCTGTTAGGATTTATAATCCTCCCTTGTCCGAACTAGTCTATTAGATTGTATTTGCCTAACTTAGGAGTCATTTAATTATTATTGGGTCCACTAGTACCATTAGGTCTAGTTGGGCTAATGGGGCCACTTGTACCAGTCATTAGAGTGCGAGGAACACGAATAGAGGTTAACTACAACTGACTGCACCTTCATGCATTAGTTTATGTGCCTCCTAGACTAATCCCTACAATTTAGGAGCAACTTAGAGTGTCGACACCAACCTCCTTTAGTTGTTGGTAGTTGGTAACTAGCCAAGCTAAATTATGCTCCAAATACATTCAGTTAGATGTCCCCCAGTTCAGTAAGCACCACTCTTGCATGGTTGCATGTGGGAAGGCGCATATTCTCACCTACCACATCAGTTCAACTAGTTTAACTGATTATAACTGATGGAGAGACTGAATTAGGCATCTGGAGTTATCTAGTGAACTCCGATAGTGATTTAGACACTTCTAGTTTGCCATGCGGTCAGATTGAATTGGTAGATTCGAATCATATCCACATGATTCAAATTCTCCTTTATGTAACATTGTTGTATACTGTTGGGATAAATGAATTTATACTGTAATTATACTGATCAATTATTACATGTTTTCAATGAAATTTGTCTTGTTCAGTGTGTATTATTCATTCCATTACACTGCATAATAATTCAACAATTCAATTACACTCATCGTCTGAAGATCAATGGCACAATAATTTAACATGGTATCAGATCCTACTTAGGCAAGCAACAAGTCTGTCCATTCTCCATTGTACACTGGAAGTGGTTGGGTTTCCACATAAGTCCCACAAAGTGTGCATTTCTAACTCTAGATTTGTTCAAAGAAGTCTCTCTGGGCATGACGGACCCTGAGAAAGTGTACATGTCGAGATGGAAGGCTTGATTTTGACATAGTGTGATTTTTTATTTTTATTTTGCAGTGATTTCTTACAGGTGCTACGTAGCTCAATTGAAGAATTGTCTAATCAGAAGAAAGAATTGATGGATGCTCATGCTTTCTTACCCAGGACCCTAACACCCTTTATCCATGTTGATTGGAGGGTATCTATGCAGGTGTCCTTGCACAAGCTTGGCATGTATAGGATGAGTATGGACAGAGAGATAGAGCCACATCATCCTACTAAGAAAAACAAGTTCTTGAACCGGTTGGATGAAGCCTTTGTCTTCCTTTATGCTCACATCTCCAGGGATCTCCTCTTTCATATTAAGGGATTGAAGTCTCCCAAAGAAGCTTGGGAGAAGCTCGAATTCTTGTTTGGAAAACAAGATGATCTTCGAGGACACATCTTGGAGAATGAGCTAATATCATTGCAGCCCAGCACTTTCGAGACTATCCAACAATTGTTCACATAATTCAAGTCTCTAGCACTACAATGTAAGCAATGCGGAATAGAGAGGAAGGATGAGCAACTTATGCTCTCTATTATCATCAAACTTGGTTCTGAGTATTTTGTCTTCATCTCTACCTTCCATTCTGGAAGAGCTTCCATACCCAATTGGAAGACGCCTTCACTTGATAGCTTTGTCTAGTCTTTAATACAAGAGCAGGATAAGTTGGTACAAATAGGAGTCTTCCAAAGCTCCAAGAACCAAGCTCTTTTGATTTCGGACTCAACCAATGCGCAAGCTAAAGGGAAGAAAAAGGGGAAGGAGCCTAAAGCATCTAATTTGAAGCCAAAAGAGAGTCAGAACTCTTCCGAAGGAGATTCAGGCTCCAAGAAGAAGAAAAAGTTTAAAAAGACAAAGTGTCCTTATTATATGAGGGGTTTTCATCCTTAAAACTAGTGCATGAAGAAGCACATTGACCAGCTGTCTGCTCTCCTTGAACATAACAACATTGCTCTTCCACATGGAGCAAAGAAGTCTAATGTTGGACCATAGGAAAAAGATCATGAGAGATGCCATGCGTTGAAGGCAAGCCTTACTCAATCAAAATCTTACTTGATTGATTCTAGAGCATCCAACCACATGGTTGACTCCAAGGAATCCTTCTCCACTCTCACTCTATCAGAAGGACCTAGCATTCACATGGTATATGTCTCCCAAATTCCAGCAACAGGAAGAGTTTCAATTAAAATCCATCATGGTGAGTTCAGAAATGTTCTCTATGTGCCCGCCCTTGCAACTAATTTTTTGTATGTTTATCAGATGACACATACAAGCTCTCCAAAGAGAGTTATGTTTGACTCCGACTCAGTTGAAATCATAGAAAACAAAGCTACTGGAAAGATCATAGTGAAAGGTATTTCCAATCATGCCACTAAGGCTTATGAGTTCTTACATTTTTTGCATGTCTCACCTCCTATAGTTCTGTTGAATCATGCTAACAACACCAACAAGATATGGAATGAGAGATTTGGTCATCTCAGTTTGAAATATCTCCAGCAAATCCACAATGATAAAATGGTTGAAGGTCTTCTTCTCATCCAAACATCCAATGGAGTATGTCCTGGTTGTTTGGTAGGTAAGCATCCAGAGAAGAGGTATGAAATTGGGAAGGCACATAGGGATACCTCTATACTTTACTTGATACACAATGATGTGGCTGGACCAATGCCTACAACATCAATTAATGGTTGCACATGTTTCCTTACTTTTATTAATGATTGTTTTAGGTTCTTTGGATATACTTCATGAAACAAAAATTATAAGTTTTTGAAAATTTTAAAGTTTTTAAAGCTATGGTTGAGAATAGTTTCAGGAAAAAGATCAAGTCCATAAGATTTGATAAAGTAGGTGAATACATTAAAAGAGAGTTCCGTCATTATTGTGAATAAGAGGGGATTCGAATGGAACACTCAGTTCCATACACACCACAACAGAATGGTGTGGCTGAGAGGAAAAATAGATCACTGAAGGAGATGGCAACATGTCTTCTCCAAGCCAAGAATATTCCTTCTTCTCTTTGGGAAGAAGTTGTAAACTATGGTTCATACATATAGAATAGAGTGCCTCATAAATCAGTGGTTGGGGCCACTCCATTCGAAGCACTGCATGGGCATAAGCCCAATGTCTCCCACTTGATAGTTTTTGGTTCCAAAGCTTGGTCCAGAATACCCATTGATAAGAGAAAGGACTTCCAAGCCCAGAGTAGTGAATGCATTCTGCTGGGATATGCAAAGGATGCAAAAACATACAAGTTTATGGAGGTTGCAACTAGGAAATGCGTCATTGAGCGCAGTGTTCAGTTTGAAGAAGATCAGTTGTTTGATCCACCACCATCCGAAGCAAAAGAAGGTATAACCACTCTTCCACTACCTTTTGATAACGATGATTTGTTACATGTTTCATATTCAGATGAAGAGGATCAAGATCAACATGATCTTGGTATTGAGGCTAAACCTCATGAGATTCTAGATCTAGATCCAACATCCATTCCAAACCAAAGGCCTAAGCCTAGATGGGCTCAAAAGCTCGTTGCTGCAGTTGGGGATGGTGCTGGGAATCTAGAAGACAGAAGGAGAACAAGGTCCTAGTATTAGAATGAGCATGTTCCTCTCACTCTCAAAGATTCGCTCCCTACGGAGTGGTGCAACTAGTTTCTAGGAAAGTGCTATCTGATGATAGCGAATGATCACTCATTTTTCCCACATAAGAAGCAATTGATCATTCCTTTCCTCTTCTAGTAATAATAAACACACACTACATCCATTAATTTAGAAGGACATTGAGAGTTTCACATGCACAACTTCAGGATGCTATTGCAAAGAAGAACCATGTTGTTGCATAGTGCTGCAAAATTGCATCAAAGCTTTTCGCAAGTTATTTCCAAAAGAGGACCATTTTTCTCCTATGAATAACTTGTATTTCTTGTTCCTGCTTATTTTGATGGGGGGGGTTCCCATGAGGTTTCCCTTTATTTCCTCAGTTTATTAAGAAACATTTTTTAATTCTTTTAGATTGTATATGGGTGACTTTTGGCCTTGTTACCGGGGCCCGCAATTGTCAAAGTTAGGATTAAGGGGTTTGTTAGGATTTATAATCCTCCCTTGTCTGAACTAGTCAATTATATTATATTTGCCTAAATTAGGAGTCATTTAATTATTATTGGTTCGTAGTACCATTGGGTCCACTTGGGCTAATGGGGCCACCTATACTAGTCACNCTAGTCGATTATATTATATTTGCCTAAATTAGGAGTCATTTAATTATTATTGGTTCGTAGTACCATTGGGTCCACTTGGGCTAATGGGGCCACCTATACTAGTCACTAGAGTGTGGGGAACATGGATAGAGGTTAACTGCAACTGACTGCACCTTCATGCATCTGTTTATGTCCCTCCTAGACCAATCCCTATTATTTAGGACCCACTGGGAGTGTCAGAACCAACCTCCTTTAGTTGTTGGTAGTTGGTAACTAATCAAGCTAAGTTATGCTCCAATTACATTCACTTAGATGTCCTCCAGTTCAGTTAGTGCTAGTATTTCATGGATGCATGTGGGAAGGCGCCTATTCTCACCTCCTTCTCACCTACTTCTCACCTACCACATCAGTTCAACTAGTTTAACTGATCATAACTGATGGAGAAACTGAATTAGACATCTAGAGTTAGTTAGTGAACTCCGATAGTGATTTAGACACTTATAGTTAGCCATGCAGTCAGATTGAGTTGGTAGATTCGAATCATATCCACATGATTCAAATTCTCCTTTATGTAACTTTGTTGTATACTGCTTGGATTAATGAAGTTTATAGTGTAATTATACTGAGCAAT
>LPNX010904599.1:0-15229 GCA_001517045.1 Pseudotsuga menziesii
CCATGCTTCATGGGCATATGAGCTATGGCAGGGGAGGGGATATGGAAATGCCTCAAGTAAGGTAGAACATGTTGCCGCAAGTCCCATTGCTTACAAATGGGCAGATGGTAATGAGCCTTGAAAATTTTCTGAGCCTTTGAACTGCACTCTCCAAATTATCTTGTTTTAAGTAACACTTAATTATTTTTTACTGATTTTGTTTTGACACATTATAGGATCCTGGGATACCTCCTGAACATCATGCACTGATTGTACCTCAATTTATGGGAGGAGGGAAACGAGTTCATCCTCTTCCCTATGCGGATTCAAACTTTCAAGGTGGGTTTGGCACAGAATTGTAGAGTGCTCAACTATCACTGTTCATTTAAAGTAAGATTTTGCTTGCTATCTTACCTTCTTACAAGTGTTTTCCTGTTTCCAGGACAAACACGGTCGATTGATCCTACCAAGGATTTGGCAGTTTATGGATATGGGAGTGTAGCGTGGAAAGATCGTGTTGAGACTTGGAAGAGAAGGTAGGATAAAATGCAGGTTATGAGGAGTGATGGAGGAACGCTGCCAGGAGGGAAGGATGGGGATCCTGATGGCAATGGACCAGATGGACCTGATCTGCCGCTGTATGCTAAACGTTTTTCCAGGCAAGTCTAGGTAAAATATAAAATCATTTAAACATAAGCAGGGTTTGCATACCTGATATTCGTAATTTATTGCAATTCCACGGGCGAATCCTTACAACAGAGTGCCAAGATTCAATCAATAAAATCAGGGTTTGTAAAGCTTCTCTTCTTTAAATATCAATTATAAACCGTCGAATTCCTGCAAAATGCACATGGACGGAGTCAGCGAAGTATCAGGAACTCGATTCAACTACCAAATTGAGCAACATCCATAGAGCTGAAATTTCACGATCGGTCCTCCACTTCGCCTTCTGTGTGGCCTCGGCCCCTCCTGTGAATAGATCTACTGGGTAGATCCAATGGCCGTCCGGTTTGATCACATAGGCGAGTCAAAAACAATAGCGATAGTTTAACGATATGAAATGACCGGTGAAAATGCAGTTGGGAAAATGGGGAAAATGGGTTCCCCCTAAAAAATTTGCCAGTTTAAAATTCCCGCCGATATTTTCCTTCCCAAAATAAAGAGTCTAGGCGTGGATACAGCGACGCCTAAGAGTCTAAACGTGGATACAACGACGGCTAAGAGTCCAAACGTGGATACAGCGACGGCTAAGAGTCCAGGCGTGGATACAGCGACGGCTAGGCGTGGATACAGCGACGCCTCATTCCTTTACATCGGATTTTATCACCAAAAAGTAAGAAACGTGGAAAACCTCCGTGGAAAAATCCGCGCTTTTGTACTAGTGAAGGAAAAATTTTGAAAATTTATGTAAGTGTCTAAATCATCGGAAGATGTTTGTTGAAGTGAAGCTGAGGTGTCGGCAAGGCATGCCAGAAGGGAGCTGACTCGTCAAAAGAGAAAGGAAGATTTATCTAATAAGGCATCGAAAAAGAAAGGAAGATCGATGCAATAATGCGTCGGAAGAGAAAGGAAGATCGATCCGATAACGCGTCGAAAGAGAAAGGAAGATCGATATGATAATGCATCGGAAGAGAAAGGAAGATCGATCTGATGAGGTGTCGAAAGAGAAAGGAAGATCGATATGATGAGGCATCGGAAGAGAAAGGAAGATCGATCCGATAAGGCATTGGAAGGGAAATAAAGATCGATCCCCCAAAGCATTGGAAGAGTTGTCAATAGTGACCCGATGAAGAAGATGAATCATCAGAAGGGATCTTATCGGATGAGTTGTATGAAGTTCATCTGACACATCGAGTGAGAAACTTGAATATTTTCCAATCAGATGGAAAATTTGAGTTTTCAAAGGGATTTTTAATGGAAAAGCAGGATTTCAGTGGGATTTAGAGGTGCTGAAAAGGTGAAAAATGGCAGCGATCTTATGTGCCAGATTGCGCGAAAATCAAAATATTTACAAAAAAAAAATGAGGGCGCTACCCTCGACCCGCCCTGCAATGGCACAGGGAAGCCACAACGAGGAAAGCCCCCTTGAACCCCGTCGCCCCCCTAAGATAGTCGTTCTTTGTAAAAAAGAAATTCTATGATTTTCCAGAGTTGTCAATATATGATGTTCCAATGCAAGTAAGTAATTATGAACTCATGAGATTGTTATGCAGCTAACATTTGTGTTTATTAACACATTTTGCAGAATTATAGTCACCTTCAAAGGTAACATTCCGCATAGAGGAGTTTCAAAAATTCGTTCTTGGTTGGGCCAAGGTGAGAATCGATGACATGAATGATGCATAGGACCCCTATGAGTTCAAGGAAGATGCTATGGGAGAAAATGTCAGAGTTGGAAATGACAAGACAAATTCCAATGGGAGGAGAAATCAAGAGACTCCCCTAGATATTGCAGCCACCATGAGGAGCCGAAGGGTGGAGTTGAAAAGTTGCAGAGAAGACAATGAATGGATGCTTAAGGCTCAATAAGATAAAAATCAAATAAATGTAGCTATACTAAAGAGTTTGACAGACATCGAGGGACAGATAAACTATGGGCATCAGATAGCTAATCCAGAAAGAAGCATAAGTAGCACCAATGGAGATTCCCATAAAAGGTCCCATGTCTCCAGGAGAGCTTCTAGGGACAAAATGAATACTCCAAAATGGCCTACCAGTGGGTCATTTGATTCTGAAAAACCCAGTGGGGATTCAAGCTCTCCATCTCGCATGAATAAGAGGAGGAGAAGTTACAAGAAAAATTCATGAGATGAATTGAAAAAGGTAGGGCCTACTACTTTTAATGGTGAGGTCAAGACTGGTCAAGAAGCTGAGGCTTGAATTCTTGGGATGAGGAAGTATTTCCAAGTTCAAGACTACTCCAGAAATATGAAAGAAAGAGTAGCTATATTCAATTTTACTGGAAGAGCATCCATATGGTGGGAACACCACAGACAAGTAAAGAAGGTTAATGAAATAAGAATTGTGTGGAAACAATTCAAGAAATACTTTAAGCAGAAGTACCTCTCTGACAGGTACTATGATGATAAGATTAAATAATTCCATGAGCTGAGATTGGGACAATAGCCCATGGAAGAGTATGAAAATAAGTTCCTAGAACTATTGAGGTATTTCAGGTACATCAAAGATGAGAAAGTGAAGATCCAACGTTTTTTGAGTGGATTTCCTCAGTCTTACAAAGACATAATTGAGTTTTATGAACCTAGAACTTTGGAAGAAGCAATAAGGAAAGCTAAGTATTGCAATGAGCAAAGAAAAGGAAAACCTGATTACCATAAGACATGGAAGGACAAGAAGAATGAGAAGTATGACCAAAGGAAGAAAGGTTTCAAACCTTCTAACTTCAGGAATCAGTAGAAGCAACCATCACAAGTTGAGAAGCATCTAGCCAGAGCAATGGGAGAAAATCCTAGAGATCCACAATAGAACAGAGAACCTCTGCAATGTTAGAAATGTGGAGGACCCCACATGTGCAGGAATTGTCCACTTGAGAATGAGAGTGCAAGGCCATCTTACAACATTCAAGATGCAGAAATAGTGAGTCAAGCAGCAAGGGTCATCCCTAGGATTTATGCAGCACTGGAGGACCGCCAAGCATATCACCAGTCAACTGTGGTTGAAGTTGCAAGTAAAATTGTTGATCAATCTATTTCTATTTTGATTGACCTTGGTTCTACTCATAGTTAGATTACTTCTAGAGTAGTGGAGATTTGTGCTTTTAAGAAATTAAAGCATAGAAAATCTTGGTTAGTTCAACTAACCACTAGAACAAAGAGAAAGGTTAGTGAAGTGGTAGAGAAATTTCCATTGGTCATGAATTGAATGGTCACTTGTGTTAATCTGAATGTTATACCACTTGGTTGCTATGATGTTCTCATTGGAATGGATTGGTTAGAAGCTCATAAAGTAAAGTTTGACTGTTATAATAAGGATTTTGAGTGCTTGGATGAAGAAGGATGAAGAAGGAAACTCAAGGATTGTGAAAGGCATTCCAAAGGTGATTTCTGTGAGGCAGGTTTCATCAATGCAGTTGAAGAAGTTCTGTAGAAAAGGTTTCCAGTTGTATGCAACTCATATTTTGGAGGAAACAAAGAATGAAACTCCTAGGTTGGAGGACTTTCATGTGTTGCAGGAATTCAGGGATGTTTTCCCTGATGAGATTCCAGGGCTTCCTCCAAAGAAGGACATTGATTCCACAATTGAACTTGTGCAAGGAGTAGCACCAGTGTCCTAGACACTCTACAGAATGAGTACACTGAAAATTCTAGAATTGAAGATGCAACTGCAAGTGTTGTTGGAAAATAAGTATATCAGGCCGAGTGTGTCTCCTTGGGGAGCACCAGTTCTGTTTGTAAAGAAGAAAGATGGTACAATCAGGTAGTGTATTGATTATAGACAGTTTAACAAAGTCACCGTGAAGAACAAATATCATTTTCCTAGGATTGATGCCCTCTTTGATCAAATGAGAGGAGCAAAGGTATTTTCCAAGATTGACTTGAGGTCTGGTTACCATCAGGTGAGAATAAAGGATGAAGACATTCATAAGACAACCTTTAGAACAAGGTATGGACATTAGGAGTTTGTAGTGGTACCATTTGGTCTCACAAATGCACCAACTACATTTATGTGCCTTATGAACAATGTCTTCAGCAGGTATGTGGACAAGTTTGTTCTTATTTTCCTTGATGACATTCTTATTTATTCTAAGAATGAGGAAGAACATGAAGAGCATTTGAGTTTGACATTGCAATTGCTCAGGGATCATCAATTGTATGCAAAGTTGAGAAAGTGTGACTTCTATAGATATAAAATTCAATATTTGGGTCACATTATCTTAGAAGAGGGTATATCTGTGGACCCTGAAAATATTGAATCCATTATGAATTGGCCTACTCCAAGAAATGTGACAGATGTAAGATCTTTTGGGACTTGCAGGATACTATAGGAGATTCATTGAAGGATTCTCCAAATTTGCACTTGCCATCACTTATTTGCAAAAGAAGGGGATAAAGTTTGAATGGACATCGAGGTGTGAAGAAAGCTTCCAGCAGTTGAAGAATATTCTCACCAGTGCACCAGTATTGAAAGTTGTAGACCCAGAAAAATATTTTGTGGTGTGTACTGATGCATGCAGACAAGCAATTGGAGGAGTCCTTATGCAAGACAACCATGTGATATGTTATGAATCAAGAAAGATGAAGGAGCACGAGAAGAACTATGCCACTCGTGATCTAGAACTTGTAGCCATAGTACATGCTCTCAAGATGTGGAGGCATTACTTGATGGGAAGAATATTTGAGCTAAGGACAGACCATTGTGGTCTAAAGTATTTGGTTGATCAGCCTACTCTAAATGCTAGGAAAGTTAGATGGCTGGAGTTTTCATGTGAGTTTGATTTTGAAATCAAGCACATAAAGGGGAAAAATATTAAGGTAGTTTATGCACTCAACAGCAAGGTGCAGGAAAAGCATGTGGCAACTCTTAGTATTTTCCAATCAGATTTGAGACAACAGATTGTTAGTCATACTACTGAAGATGAAATGTATGTGCAGGTAAAAGACAAATTGCAGCAGCAAATCCTTGAGAAGAGGTATGAGGGATATAAATTGGAAGAAGATGGACTTGTTACTTATAAAGACATAATTTATATTCCAAGTGTAGCAGAGTTGAGGAGAGTTGTTATGGATGAAATACATCAAGCTCCATATTCTGGTCACCCAAGATATCAGAATACAATTGCTTCATCTAGAAAGCAGTACTTTTGTCCAGGAATGAAAAAGGACACGACTGAATATATTTCAAGGTGCATGAAATGTCAGCAGGTAAAGGTTGAGCATCAACACCCTGCGGGTTTGTTGCAGCCTTTTCTAGTTCCAAAATGGAAATGGGAAGTTATTTCCATGGATTTTATTACAGGTTTTCCAATGAATTGGATACCACATGATTCCATCATGGTTGTGTTGGACAAGTTGATAAAGGCAGCACATTTCACTTCCAATTTTTGCAAAGGGTTGTTTGCAGATTTGAGTACAAAGTTGAACTTCAGCACTGCCTACCATCCTCAAATGGATGGACAGACAGAGAGAGTTAACCAGGTGCTTGAAGACATGCTTTGCATGTATGTGATGGATAAACCAACCAAGTGGGAATATTACTTACACTTGGTAGAGTTTGCTTATAACAATGGACAGAAAGCATCCTTGGGGATGAGTCTGTATGAAGCTTTGCATGGCAGAAAAAGTAGGGCACCAGTGACTTGGGATAACCCAATGAACAGGGTTGTGCTTGGTACAGAATTGCTCAAGGATATGGAGCAGGAGGCTGTAAAGATTAGGAAGAATCTGAAAGCAGCTCAAGACAGACAGAAAAACTATGCTGATAAGCATAGGGTGAACAGAGAGTTCAGTTTTTGGGATCATGTTTACCTCAAAGTGAGGGAAAAGAAGAGTTCCTTGAAGCTTAGGAGTGGTTCCAAGTTGTCACCAATATATTGTGGGCCGTTTGAAGTGATTGAAAGAATAGGGCCAGTTGCATATAGACTTGCATTTACTGCTAGCACTAGAGCTCATAATGTTTTTCATGTTTCTTTGCTTAATAAATATGTACATGATCCTAACCATGTGATAAATTGGGATGCGATTCAGGTGGAACTCGAGGGAGATTTCCAAATCGAGCCAATGCGCATCCTCGATAGGAAGGTCGCAATGCTCTGAAACCAAGCCATAGGGCAGGTAAAGGTGCAATGGGAGCACTACGGTCCTGAAGAGGCTACATGGGAGCTGGAGGATGCCATGTGATTGACACATCCATTTTTGTTCAATTTTGCAGAGCCCTGAGGCAGTACCAATGTAGAATTTTGTTCAATTTTGTAAAGCACTGAGGATAGTGCTATTGAAGGGGGAGGGAAATGTAACACCCCAATTTTGACCCCATTGCATTAAATGTATATGATGTTTATATTGTAATTAACCATGGTGTGGAGCTAAAGGAAAAATCCCCACCATCGATTTAACGTTTTATGTTTCGGTAATTAAAATTGTTGCTGATGGTATATTCATGCTAGCTGGCACATTATCATTTTTGCATCATGTAAATATGCATTTTAATTAAAATACCCACAACCAGCTATGTCTATGCAACAAATAATGAGATGGGGGCATGATTTCCTAAGGATAGGGGGGGGGGGGAATATTTAACCTTTGAGGCCAATGCGGTAAATCCAAATGTCAATGGGAGAACCCATCAAACAGTCAACTGTCTTTCTTGTCTCATTCACCCAATCATTTAATTCTGCCAAAAATTGGTTGAAGTAGTTATTGCATGGGGATGGGAAGAGTATGGGCAGGAAATTCGAATTTGGGGGAAACCCATTTTTGGGGAAAAACATTTTTGACTTTTGGGGCAAGAAAACACCCAAAATTCATGCACATTTGGCCATCACCCACGTTTTTCATTTTCCTCATGCAATGAAGCTTGGGAGTTGTTTTAACCTCCACAATTTTTCCTGTCGTGTGTTCTCATTCACGATTTGGGGGCTCCTAGGAATTTTCTCATCATCAATCATCCACGTTGGGCTCTCTCCATCAAACTGTTGGAAGTTTTTATGTTTTTGAAATTTGTTTTTGGGTTGCTGTGTATATTTTCCCTCATGTGGGCAGTCATTTCTCTATTTTCCTCAGGCTGAGAATTTTTTTTTTGTAATTGTTTGTGGTTGAGTTTTGTTAGATTTTTATCATTCAAGCTAGGATTATATTAGGATCTTTAACTGAGATAGTAACAAGCACATAAATCAAACACAATAGACAATGAACACAATGTTTTTCCTCAGGGAAACCATAAAGGAGAAAACCCCGCAACTTCCTCAAAGATAGAATTAGCACCAAAATTAAAACCCCAAAATAGTAAGATGATCTCTTGACAACATTAGTCTCTTTCTTTCTAGCCCCAACAACTTCTTCTCCCTCAACTATGCACTACAACTGAGTGTGAGTGAGTGTGTGATAAATAGAGAGGCTCACTCTCTATTTATACTAATTCCCAACTTGACAATAACTCACTAGGGTTGAATTCTCTAGGAGAGTCTAATAATCCTAGGGCTCCACAACTGCAGGGACTTTAACCCTTTATTAATAGGATGGTTACCCACAATGAGTTGACATTACTTGTTCACATTATAGAGACTCTCGATCGGAACATCGGGGCATAACATGACTCAATTACATTACAAACACTTCCCAAAATAAACATCGGGGTACAATACATAAGATATACAAGTGAATACATTCTGAAGTTACAATTACATCAACACTCCCTCTTAACTAGGAAGGTATTCTCTCAACACAATTTATCAGCACAAGTCTTCTTCTCTGTATCATCTAGATCATCATCGATTCCTCATCATCTTCATCTTCAAGTCATCTTCATCTTTAATTCATCTTTCTCTAGATCTAGATCATCACTGGATCTGGATCATCATCACTGGATCTGGATCATCACTCGATCCAGATCATCACTGCTCGATCAACATCATTGGATCTGGATCATCACTCGATTTGGATCATCACTACTGTATCATCATTACTGGATCTAGATCATCACTCGATCTGGATCATCACTGGGTCATCATCACTGGTGCTATCTCTTGATTCTTCTCATCATAGGAAGTTCTACACAACCAAGCCTTTTTCATGCTGGTTGTAGGCCTAGCCTCCATGTAGGTCTTCTTCAGCGCTTACATCTGACCCTAAGTCAGAATGGCCTACCCATCACTTACATATGACCATGAGAGGAACACATCCAACACCATGTCAAAAAGGCACTCCCAACATTCACATCTGACCATGCAGGAACACATCCCACAACCCTATCAAAAAGGACCAAAACTCACATCTGACCATGCAAGAACACATCCCACAACCTAATCAGAAAGGCTCAGCACTCAAATCCAATCATGCGGGAACACATCCCACAACCCTATCAGAAAGGTTCAACGCTCACATTTGATCATGCGGGAACACATCCCACAACCCTATCAAAAAGGATCAGCACTTATATCTAGCCATGTGGGAAACACATCCCATATCCATGTTAGAAGGGATCAACACTTATATCCATCCATGTGGGGAACACATCCCACAATCATGCTAGAGGGGCTCAACACTTATATCTAATCATGTGGGAACACATCCCACAGTCCCCTCAAAAAGGCTCTGCACTTACACCTGATCATGTGGGAACACATCCCACAGTCACACTAGAATGGCCCTGCACTTACATATAATCATGTGGGAACACATCCCATAGTCACATCAGAATGGCCCTGCACTTACATCTGATCATGTGGGAACACATCCCATAGTCACATCAGAATGGCCCTCAGCCCTAGGCTGAGTATTCCTGGTAACTGACCAGGTGCCTCCATTTAGAGAATGGAATTCAACACTTATATCTGATCATGTAAGAACCAATCCTACTGTCACATAAGAATGGCTTAGCACTCATATCTGACATGGAAGGAACCAATCCTCTCACCATGACAGAATGGCTCAACCCTTGCATCTGACCATGGGAGGAACCAATCCTCTCACCATGTCAGAATGGCTCATGAACTCATCAGTTCCCCTTGGAAAAAACCTTGATCTGGAGAACACCAAGCTTCTCCCTAAAGTACTCAAACTTCACTCTGCCTAATGGCTTTGTTAACACATCAGCTATCTATTCGTCCATCGCAACATACTGGAGCTTCACTGCTCCTCTCTGCACCATATCCCTAATATAGTGATATTTGATCTCGATATTATTTGACTTGTCATGGAACACCAGGTCCTCCGACAACCTCAAACAACTCTGGTTGTTGCAGTATATACAAGTAGCATCCCACTGGAGATCAAATAAATCATACAGTAGCTTCCTTAGCCATACTTCCTCTTAACTAGTTGAACAAGATGCAACATACTTTGCTTCAGCTGTACTAAGTGCCACACAGGATTGCTTCCTACTAATCCAAGAGATAACACCTGATCCCATACTGAAGCAACACCTTGAAGTGCTCTTCCTATCGATGGCACTGCCTGCCCAATCTGAATCAACATAACCTTCCAGGTTAATCTTTTGATTCGCCTCATACTTGAGCCCATAATCAACTATACGCTTTAGGTACCACAGAATATGCTTTGCAACAATCAAGTGAACATGTCTTAGATCTGTCAGGAACTGGCTCAAGGTGTTCACAGCAAAGAAAATATTTGGTCTCGTGTTCGTCAGGTATATCAAGGACCCAATCATCTGATGATACATCGTAGCATCAACCGCTTTTGATGAAGCATCACTCAATAGATTTAGGTTTGATGCCATAGGTGTGGTTATGGCCTTGCAGTCCATCATCCCAAACCTCTTCAGGATCTCTACTGCATACTTCCCTTGTCTAAGGAATATTCCATCCGCATTCTGCCACACCTCCATTCCTAGAAAATAGTGCATCATACCCAGGTCCTTCATTTCGAGATCGGCAGCAAGATTTCTCTTTGTATCAGCAATAAACCCATCCATACGTGTTACAAACAGATCATCTACATACAGTAGGAGTATCACTGGGTTACCTTCTTCAACCTTGTAGTAAAGGTTGGAATCTGCTTTAATTTTGGTAAAGCCCAAACTGGATAGAAAGCCATCAATTTTTCCATACCATGTCTTGGGTGCCTGTTTCAAACCGTACAAGAATTTCTTCAATTTACACACATGAGTCTCCCTATCATGTGTCTCAAAACCAATTGGCTGCTCCACATACATTTCCTCTTCTACTACACCATTCAAGAAGGCAGTCTTGACATCCATTTGGTGTATCTTCCATTTCATCACTACAACCAAAGGAAGTACTAATATGATGGAAGTGTATCTATTTATAGGTGCAAAGGTTTCTTCATAATATATTCCTTCCTTCTGGGAGAAGCCACAAGCCACAAATATTGCTCTATATTTTTCTATGCTGTCGTCTGCAGCATGCTTGATCTTGTAGATCCATTTGGAAGTTACAATAGACTTCCCTTTTGGTCTTGGGACAACATTCCAAACAGCATTCTTCATGATCAGTTGATACTCTTCGATCATAGCATTCTTCCATTCTTTCTTCTCTGCCGCTTCTTCATAGTTGGAAGGTTCTTTATCCATAATGTCACATATTAGGGCTACATAACCGGAACAGGATCTAGTTCTTTTCCTTTCTCTGTGATTTTCTTCTGGAGCCCCATATCTTTTTGCACCTTGGATAGCTTCTCATACCCAAGCAGGTTTCCTCTTGTGAGGATCTTCTCTTGAGGTGGATCTACAAGTTCTTGAGGTTCTTCTAATTCTCAATCTTCTTCTTGAGTTTCTTCATTCATGGTTGTGTCATGAATTCTGGGTGCTTCTGTTTCTTTAGGATATTCAGCAGGTCTCTTTCTAGATTTGTTGTAAGTTGAGTCTTTGTTAAATGTTGCATCCCTGCTGATATCAATCTTCTTGAATCCTAGGAAGTATATTATGTAAGCCTTCGAGCTTTCAGAGTATCCCACAAATATACCCTTCTTTCCTAAAGGATCTAACTTTGTCCTCTTTTCTTTCAGAATGTGTATGTACACTGGATAGCTGAATATTCTAAGATGGATGACTTTTGGTTTCTTGCCAGAAAAGACTTCTTTAGGTGTCTTGTTCTCGAGTACTCTGTGTGGATTACGGTTCTGTACATACACTGCTGTTCTGGAAGCTTATTCCCATAGATGCATGGGAGGATCTTGATCATGAAGCATAGCCCTTGCAACTTCCATGATCATTCTATTCTTCCTTTCTGCAACCCCATTCCATTGTGGATTATATGGAGTAGTTAACTCCCTCTTAATCCCTAAATATTTGCATAATGCTTTGAATTCACTTGATGTGAATTCTCCACCATTATCTGATCGAAAGGTTTTGATCTTATTTTCTATGTGGTTCTCAATCAATTCTTTGAATTCCTTGAACTTGCTAAATACCTCATCTTTGTTCTTCATGAATTCTATCCATGTCTTCCTAGAAAAATCATCAATAAAATAAACATAGTATACATACCCACTTAATGAACTTGATGACATTGGAATGCATACATCGGAGTGAATGATATCCAATATTCCTTTTTCCTTAATCTCGCTACTTGGAAATGTCTTCTTTGTGTTCTTTCCTTTTGCACATCCTTTGCAAACTCCATCATGTTTTGCCTAAATTTCTGGAAGACCTTCAACAACTTTGCTTGCAAGTGGTAGTGCTCTGTAGTGCACATGTGCAAGCCTTCTATGCCAAAGTTCATTTGGCTCTACTGTGTCATGGACCAAGGCTTGTTCTGGATGGCCCTTCAATTTGTATAGACCTCCCTCTTGTTCCCCAATCACTACTGCATCATTAATAGTCTTTCCCTTTGGCCACATGATAACTTGGCCATCTACAAATGCAACCCTCATGCCTTTTGCATCTAATGCATATATGGAGAGGAGGTTCTTCTTTAGTCTTGGTACAAGCAATACATCTTGAATCTTCATAGACTTTCCAAAGTCTAGCTTATAGGAGGATTCCCCACTACCTTTTATTGGATACTGGTAGTCATCCCCAAGTTTCACCTTGTGAGGTGAGTCATGTTCATATAGTTTCATGAAGGATTCTTTGAATCCCGTCAGATGTTTTGAAGCACCACTGTCTATAAGCCAATCATTGCTTCCATGTGTGATAGTTCTCGTGAGGGCAGAAATCAAGTCATATACTTCATCACTTTCTTGCTTGATTCTCTTTGTGGAAGGTTCATCATCTTCTATAGCATGAGCATGATGTCTTCTCTTGTTTCCCTTCTTCTTATGAGAGTTAATCATGTTTCTAGGAAAATCTTTGGCAAAATGTCCTCTTTCATCACATGTATAGCATCTTAATTTAGATAAATCTTTTCTAGTGTTATCTTTCTGGTGGAAGTTCTTACCTTTGGAGTGATGAGAGATTCTTCTATTTTTCTTGCAGTGTACTGTGAGAGATTGATCCTCACTTCCCATCTTTTCTTCTAGAGCTACTATCCAAGCTTCTTCTTGATAGCATTCTTCCCATAGTCTGCTAAACTTGACTAGCTTCTTTCTGGCACAGATCCCTTAAATGAAAGAGTCCCATGTTCCAGGGAGACCATTCAAGATGGTCATCACAATATCTGCATTCTCCACTTCTTCATCCATTGCTTCAAGTTTTTATTTGATCTGATAGAATCTTGTAAAGTAAGACTGGATGGTTTCTGCATTCTGGATCTTTGAATTCTTCAATTGGTTTCTCAGAGTCATCTTTCAATTTATGTTCATCCCTTCAAATAGTTTGGTCAGGGCATCAAACATAGATTTAGGTGTCTTTAGGGAGGACACATGTGGTATGAGGTGATCCTTGATTGAATCAACAATAATCCTCTTAGCCATGACTGATTTCTTCTTATGTAAGGCCTTAGCCTCATCTCTCTCTGGAACTGGAACCTCCTCATTGATATAGGAGTCCAACTCATTTTCTTCCAGGACCAGGGAGATCCTATACTTCCAGGCTCGGAAGTTATCAGCTCCCTCAAGCTTTTCATCAAGATTGGTATGATGAGACATCTTAACTGAGAACCTAAAATGGAAATACAAAAGATTTATATCTTACCAGGTTAAGATGTTGGATCTGGATCTGGAGTTAAAATTCTGCAGAGCTGGTTCAGGAGCAGATTAGGGTTTGAATTTCCCAGAGTTTTGTCCAACCAAAAGATTTGATCTTGATCTCTAAACTTCAATTTTGAAGAGGATATCAGTCCAGGCTTGGGCTCACTCAAAAATTCCACTTCTGTGGAAAGCCGTAATTTTTGGCAGCAGTGTCAGGTCAAAAACTGAAAATGCTCAGAATCATATTCTGCTTCGACAGAAATATGTGCCCTGGAGTGGAGAGTTAGCCCAACCTTATTTTGCTAAAAATCTATAGATAGATATCCAAAAATTAGGAATCCCTAGTTTCCGCAGTTGCACAGTGTCTTCTTCTCAGGTTAGCTCTAAGACCATGTTAGATTTTTATCATTCAAGCTAGCATTATATTAGGATCTTTAACTGAGAGAATAACAAGCATAGCAATCAAACATAAGAGACAATGAACACAATGTTTTTCCTTGGGGAAACCATAAAGGAGAAAACCCCGCAACATCCTCAGAGATAGAATCAGCACCAAAAGTAAAACCTCAAAACAGTAAGATGATATCTCGACAGCAGTAGTCTCTTTCTTTATAGCCCTAGCAACTTCTTCTCCCTTAGCTATATGCTACAACTGAGTGTGAGTGAGTGTGTGATAAATAGAGAGGCTCACTCTCTATTTATACTAATTCCCGACTTGACAATAACTCACTAGGGCCGACTTCTCTATGAGAGTCTAATAACCCTAGGGCCCCACAACTGAGGGTACTTTAACCCTTGATCAATAGGAGGGTTACCGACAATTACTTGACATGACTTGTTCACATTATAGAAACTCCCGATCAGAACATCAGGGCATGACATGACTCAATTACATTACAAACACTTCCCGGAATAAACATCAGGGTACAATACAGAAGATATATAAGTGAATACATTCTGAAGCTACAATTACATCAACAAGTTTCCTTAGCCATGATTTTTGTTGCATTTCTCCACCGTTTTCCAAGCTAAAAATCGATTTTGGCTCCTGGGGTTGTTTTACCCACTTACCATTTCTGATTTTAGCTTCTAGGACATTTTTGTCCATGCCCAGTACTGTAATTATTGTGTCACTAATACAAAAGCGCGGATTTTTCCACGGATGTTTTCCATGTTTCATACATTTGGGTGTTAAATCGGAACTAGTAAAAACCATCTGTCGCTATATCGACGCCTATTCGTCGCTATATCGACGATTCCATCTTATCCGTCGCTATATCGACGTCTCAAATCCCATCCGTCGCTATATCCACGGAGATCCGTCGCTATAGCGACGGCACTATCAAGTTTAGATTTTTTTTGGCTTTTTCCAACGGTCAATTTGCCTTAGGGGGAAAAAGTCAATGTACTCTTATTAGCCCACTAAGTTATCATACTCATTCTCTAAGCCCTAAATTTCCTAACCCTTCTACTACTAGTCGAAATTAATGGTGTCACTTACATCAAACACACACCCATTTTGTTGT
>LPNX010904602.1:0-15709 GCA_001517045.1 Pseudotsuga menziesii
GGAGAAGGAGAAGGACCAGCTCGGAGCTCGGAGCCACCGACATCGGACCAGCGCAACGGACTCCACCAACCTCTACATTGGAGGTAACTTTAATAAAAAACACCATTACATATTTCGTTATTGTCTTTTGCTTCCGGTTATTTACTTTTACTGTCTTAGCTTAGCTTTTTACTTTCCAGTTTACTTTTTGTTTAATCGAACTGCTACTAAGGATTCCAGATTCCTTAGTAGGTGCTCATCAGCATAAGCTAGGGTGAAAACCCTATCTACAAGTATATGGAAGAATTACTCAACATTGATCTCTAGAGGTGCTTGGATTTTTATTTTGTGTTGAGGAAAGCTTCAGGTTTTATCCATGCACAATCCCTTGTGACAATAATCTCCATGAAACAGGCAACCTCACCTTTCAATCCACCAGCTCGGCAAATTGGGACTGTGCTTGATCCTTTAGCTTGTCAAATTCCTTAGTGACATTAATAGCCTTTCCATTTATATCCTCCTTCCAATCCTCTTTATTGATATTGATTCCCATGGATTTGTTTTCAGAGTCAAGGGTCCATTAAGTGAGTTTGATTTGCAGATTGTGGACTTATTCAGAATTTCCCTTCCAATGGTGTAGCCTGTGCCTTTTGGGGGTTTATTTATGCTGGTGGGCTAGCAGAATTTTTGTGTCTTTCCAAGTAGCACCCCACTTCTCTAGCTCTTCAAGGAACTTAGTATGAGCCTTAGTGCACATGTGACATACCAAAACAATCAGCTACAACTTTTTTTCCCCTTGCCTTCCCCCTTCATGTTGATTGAGGCATCTTGGGAATTACCGAGCTAGAAGCCTCATAAGTAGTTTTAGACTGGGTCCTCCAGCTAGAGTCCCCCTCCTCATCAGAAACCAGACCAGCCTCATATTTGGAGTTATCAAACTCCACTGACAGGGATGGGAGTCATTCCAGAAGAGGATCCATAGCAATCACGTGGACTAAACTGAATTCAATCGCAGAAAAACAAGGAATCCCCTGGTGAGAAGGCCGATCAGGATATAAAGATAACCTTACTGGAATCTATGGGATAGATTTATAGTGGCACAGCTGGCAGATGCAACAGACCTTGATAATGGTATGATGGCACAACTTTGTTCTCTGTTGATGCTAGCTTGTTCCTTTTATGTTGTCAAGAATGGCAATTCCAAATTGTAGAAGGTAGTGTTTCAATGATAGAGCTCTTATGTCTTCATAAACTTGTAAGATGCTTTTGCTTTGATGCATGTGCCTGGATAGTTCTTTAATTGTGCCAGGGATACTATTGAATCTATGGGATCGATTTATAGTGGCACAGCTGGCAGATGCAGCAGACCTTGATAATGGTAGGATGGCACAACTTTGTCCTCTGTTGATGCTAGCTTGTTCCTTTTATGTTGTCAAAACTGGAATTTCCAAGTTGTAGAAGGTAGTTTTCCAATGATAGAGCTATTATGTCTTCAGAAACTTGTAAGATGCTTTTGTTTTGATGCATGTTCCTGGATAGGTGGCATTTGTTGCTCATATCAACAACTACATTATTGATGATCCAGTGATGAAAAGATACCTTCCAATTGATCCTATGACAAATTATCTCTTTGATATAATGAAAGATGGCATTCTTCTATGGCATGAATACTCAATTAACTAATAATTACAGCCTTGTTGCAATTATACGATAGCTGCATTTCATTCAGTTTTGATTGTACTTGGATCTTGTGGTTTGTTCATACAACTAGCTGTTGTCATATTTCTGAGAATGAAGACAATTATTGTTTCTATTTTTGTGGGCATGATGCAGTTAATTGATCAATGTCATTATTCCTGGCACCATTGATGATCGAGCAATAAATACGAAATCAAAGCTTAATCCATTGGAAATCAATGAAAATCATACAATTTTCCTCAATTCTTCAAAGCCCATTGGATGAACAGTAGTAAATATTGGAACACGGGGCTTAGTTGAAGGGTGGGTAAGTGAAATATTCTGTATAGTTGTATATAGGTTGTTAAATTACATATTGTATTTGAGGACTTATATGATGGGATGGTAGGTCAAATAAGCTGTATAGTTGATCCCACCTTTATATATGACCACTGCTAAACTATGTTAGCTTAATTCAACAACTGAGTGTTCTGAGTTATATGTCCTAATATTGAAATATTTAAGGCTGTTGTAACTGGCATAAATATATTTATGCTACATGTCTAACTCTCTCTATTTGGCTGTGGGCTTTACCTGATGGTTTCATGGCCTAGATCGTTAAATTACCTATTTCATAACTCACAGAGGCCCAACCAAAGAGATGTGGGATTCAAACTGTGGAAGCACATAACTCAGCCACTAAGACCTCAAACACAGACAGATAAGCACTGTGAAAATCAACCAAAAACATCCCACGTGTCCGTCGGATTGATAGGATATAAATGATGGCACCATGCTATCGTCATCCAACTGTTTTACAAATTCCATACATGGTATTGGTTGAGTATACAGAGCACAGCAAACAATACTTAGTATACTGTAGATCATTTAATGTTGTTGTGTATGTTTGATCGTGGTTAAATTTTGAGCAACTCAAAATCTAACCGTCATCAAGAATACATAGCACCATGCTAAGTATTACTTGCCTTTTATCACCACCATCTATCAAATCATTTCACTTTTCAACTCGACTCAATTACCATTTGGAATCCGTCCTTGTTTTTAATACACTATAAAACCAGGTATGACCGAGTTTAGATATCTTCATTCTCATACATGAAAATTTGACATTGATTGTGTAGTGAGCATAATCATGATTGAAAATGTTAGTTCAAGGGTTGAAAGTCAAAGTGTTAAGAAGATCGTTGAAGAAAGTGGTTGAAATATTAATAACCTAGAGAAGAGGAAATATTGAGCATTGATGGCATAAGGTGGTGACTGTGAGAATCATATTCGAGACAATGAAATCTATGAAAACAAAGACAAAAATCAGTACCACGGGATGGAAGATTAGGGGGAGAAGTAGGGTCTTTGTTACGAGTCCTCAAGAACTGTGATATTTCTTTGGTTAAACATGAAGGATTTGATTTGGTTTGTGTTGCAGATACACCCTTTCTTATGTATCAATTTGTGTCTTCTTCACTATTTTACTCCATTGCACTTTAGAATTTTATATTTGACAGCTCGCATAATATAAAACTCTGTCACTATTTGGTTGTTCTTTTCTGCAAAGTATTTGTAGAATTGAATGGATGTCAAGGGTTTATTTTACTGTTAGTAACCAACTCCTTTTGATGGATTCTACCTCAAATACAAATTATTGTTGAGTTGTTGAATTCTTCGATGCTTAAATCAATTTTTTGGTCATTTTAATCATCTTCATAATTACCTGATATTTGATTGCATGTGCATGTGATGCCTCCATACAAATAAAATCCATGTATTTTTCCCTGTTATGTTGCATTTCCCAGGATAGTTTGAAATCCATGTATTTTTCCCTGTTATGTTGCATTTCCTAGGATAGTTTGAAAACGGTCTGAAAGGTAATACTCAAGTAGATTCTTAATAATCTTTAAAGTATATTCTTTAAGTAGATTCTTAATAATACATTGATAAATTTGAAAAAGGTAAAGGGTTTCTCTATCAATATATAATCTTTCTATATGGTTGCAATTTCTAAAGATTCATTTAACTGAGAAAGTCAGTTGTGAACATTTAATTGCTGTGTTTATGCATTTTATCTAATTAGACGATGTGTATATTGTATTTGTAGCCTCATCTTGTCCTTGGCTTGATATCTCAAATTATCAAGGTACGTTCTGATGAGCTTTATTTCTAACAGTGCATGGTAAGAGCTGCAATCTAACATGATTCTCTAATATCAAAAGGGTGGTATTATTTAATGTGTTTTCTTATACAAGAGTGTTGAATGATGTTGTGTAACTTTGAATCTTATCCTTATTTATACACTGGTTTGAGAGGGATCACTTTATTGGCATTGTCTGAAATGTATCTTGTAGTGTAGTCACTCTGTTTTTCATAGTTGCTTCCTCTGTCTTGCAACAACACTCGAGACCATCCTTGGATGATCCATGTATTACATGCTTGTCTTTAATCCTGTAGTCTTATCTTTCCTCAGAATATTTTGGTATCATCTAAAGACTAAATCTAGATCCATGAAGTCTGTTCAGACTCCTTTCAACTATTATTGTTATCCTTGTCCTTGCAACAGACCAGATTTCCTATTCTGAGGAATGGGGTATAATATCCACTCTAAAGTTGTCATTTGCTTTGATCAGCCACAGGCTACCATGAGACCACTCTGTAGTGCACCTGATTCCTCTTCTTTTGGAATTGGTTACTAATTCACTTCCATTTATGTGCTTCATTGCCAAGTGTGATCTTTTACAAATCCATGTAAGTTGATCTTTTACTAATTCACTTCCATTTCTGTGCTACATTGCCAAGTGTGATCTTTTACAAATCAATGTAAGTTGATCTTTTACTAATTCACTTCCATTTCTGTGCTTCATTGCCAAGTTTGATTAGGCTGCAACATTCATATGAAGCTAGTAAGTTTTTAAATGCAAACTCCACACATTGGAGCAATTTGAAAATGGGCACCTTTAAAAAAACATGGTCAACATCTTCATCATTCCTACAAAAGCTGCATGTACTAATCCTGTGTTATAAAGCTTTTCTTTGTCAAGAGCGCCATGTATAGAATGTATCGAGCAAGGAGCTAGATTTTAAAGAAAACCCTTGCATCCCAAATAGATTTCACTTTGTGCCATTTATGCTTGTATCATTAAGGTTCCAGTGTCTTTTAAGCTTGGTTTGAATGGAAGTTCTAGGGTTCATCTTTTTGTACAAACATCTTGTGTTTTATATTGCGATAGATGCCCCATAACTCAAATCAAATGCATTCAATTATGTAGAAAAACCTTGAAATACATCCAACAAGAATATAAGTTAGAGATGCCTATGAGATCTCAAACACGTAAGTAAGTTTGGCTTTCATTAAAGTTGGGCACATTCTTGAGTTAAGTTGGACTGGTGTATTTGCTTCTTTGTTAATAGCTTCTAAATTTAACATGCAACTATTTCTGAAACAGACACGACCAGTGCTTAGGGGACGTTGGCTTTGAAGGTTTGGCTTCGACTTTTATCTTTTCTTTCCTTTTCAATCAAAGCCTAAAGGTCTAAAGGGAAGGGAGGAGGGTCTTATGTTCAACTTCACTCATTGGTTAAAGAGTTTTGAGTAGCACATTTCTTATCTGACAGCAAGGTTTGACCAGTAACTCAGTTTTTCAAATAATTCTAATTCTCCATGGAATACTTGTGTTGCAGAGTAAGGCTGAAGAGGTTTCCCTAGGCTTGGATGGAAAAAGCATATTTCTTGTTGGTAAGTTTCAGATCTCGACAAAACAAAATCATTTTCAAATTTTACTATATGCACTCTTGGATTCTGTGCAATATTAATAAAAGAAAGGAGTGGGGTCACCACAATATGTAATACGATACACTTTTAAGTAATTTGTTGTTTTACAGGAATGATGGGTTGTGGAAAGACCAGTGTGGGAAGAATTCTGTCAGAAGCTTTACGGTATTACTTCTTTGACATGTATGTTACAAAGGCCGAGGATGTGAATTTGAAAGTCAACTATCATTCTCAATTGTATATTGCATATGTTTTTCTGTGTAATACGAAACATTTTGATACGTATCTTGTTGTATATGTGCAGTGATAAGTTGATTGAAGAGTCTGCAGGTGGAACACCTGTAGCACAAATCTTCAAAGGGAAAAATGAAGAGTACTTTAGAGATTCTGAGGTGATGCCTATTTCCCTTCATCACATTTTACTACAACCCACTTCTACATGATTCAAAGAAGGAAACCAAAATGGTTTTCATTGTATGCTTCCTTTATTATCTATGAATTCATTCTATGGTTACTTTATCATCTATGAAGTCCATTGCTCACTTATATTAAAGACCCTCAATTGGCTTCACTTGGGAAAACATGTTTTTTATGCAGATAAAGGATTGGATTAGAGTTGTTGATTTCGTAATTTGACATGGGATGTATTTTTGTTTGTGTTTCAGGTTTGTCTTATGGAAATTGGGCAAGGAATGTTAGTTTTTTGGAGTTTATGATTATCTCTGAGAAATGCTTGCTGGTATTGCTAGGGCCTTATAGCCCTTTTGTTTCCAATTCACTTGTTGGGGTACTCTTTCAATCCTTCTAGCCATCTAGCCATATCTAGCCCGAGTTGTCTAGCCATATCTGTTAGGCCCTCTTTCAATCTTGCTGCCAAATGCAGGAGGTTCCTGGTGCATCTGCCCGAGCCAGATTGTAGATACCTCCTCTATGAAGAGAGTTTGTCACTGCCTATGGAAGTTTGACTCACTTCTACTGTCTACCCATGGATCTATCCCAATCCCCTCCTTAGCCCTATTACTAGCCTTGAACCTTCCATGCCAGCCATTTCCCTATCCCCTCTGTATCCCTATTACTAGCCTTGAGCCCTATTAAAGGGAATGCCAATATCATTACATTCCATATTATGGATGCATTTTTTATGGACTTATTTGGGTTTCTAATCCATCTTCTACTGAATTGAGCTCTATATAGTTTTGAACAAGAATTTGATTAGAGGACCTTTTTTGATATATTTTTGAATGAGAATCTTCAACACACTTGACTGCTAGGGCTCTCCTGAAAAAATGATATTGATATTGGATATCTAATGCATGTGGGTTTTTAAAATTTTTGTCTACCTTTTTTTAATGTTTTCTTGGCGAAAGATAGTTTTATATTACAGAAAACACATCAAGTACCATAGAAGTCGTTTTTACTTTCCACCCAAGCTAGAAGATCCAACATATCAGACTGATATCAGACTAATGCACTATCCTTCCTTCCAATTTGTATGAGTTTTCATCTTCTATGCACTGTTCTGCCTTACAGTACGCTTTGACGAAATGTAATAATGTGTTAGTGAACTTGTAATATGGTACTTATTTGGTCACACTTTCTCTCTTTTAGAGTTGCGGTGGTTTGGTGGGATGACTGTAAATTTGCAATATTGATTACTGCCCCCCTTTTGTCCAATTTTAAAATGGCTTAACATGGCGCATCAAACTTGAAAAAATAAAATTAGTGTGTGCTGTCAGTGTCTGGTGTGTTTTCTATGTCTCAATATAGAATTCTTGCAACAAGTTGTGTTGAGTTAAATGAAATCTGACCCAGTATTGTGTGTGAAATAAACTGAAATCTGCTTTATCATGTTTTGATTGTTAAATATTAATATTTCATTGCTTCTTATGCTTATTTTTTTCTGTCTTCTAGTTCAGTAAAATGACAAAATTTACATATCGGCAAGTGTTTGAACTCGGTTAATGAGTTTAACCTGATTTTATTTTATTTCTTTCTACAAATGTGTTGCCAAAACCTAGGTTGTTTATATCTAGTATATACAGATGGGTTATAATGTAAAGTTTTGTAACATATGCTTCTTGTGGGTTCTAGGCTATGGTTTTTAGATCTTGTAATTGATCTATTAAGATCGGTTCCGATCTCCCTAAGTCCATATACAAAATGGTGGGAGAATGTAAAAGTTGATTTTGTATTCTTTTTGTCAGCACTAGGTTATAGTCTTTAGATCCCTACAATGAAAAGAAGTACATAGAAATGATGAAGAATGCAAAAATAGAGAGGGCCAGCAGAGCTATTGCTGACTTGAGCCTAGAGGTGGATAAACTTGCAGCACAGGTATGCAGCTAATTATCCTTACTATGTTTATTCCCTGGCAAGCCAATGCATTTCTATCTGCTGCTTTTCTGTTTCTTTGGTGAATATGGCAATGCATATTAGGCTCTTACCAGTATTTCATGTGGAAAATTTCAGGTGTCTTCCCTGGAAGCACTGATTTCTAAAGGAAAAAGAGTAGCTGAAAATGATTTGGTTGACCTCATTGAAATGCTGATGAGACAACTAGTAAAATTAGATGGCATCATAGTTGATGGAGATGCCAAATTGCAGAGAAGAATGCAGGTAATATTCTAATTCCAAGTAGGATTTGGCAATGGTATGAATCACGGGAAGGCTTCTCTAATGTACTTGTTCTCTGGGAAAAAATGAATCTTTACATGTATTAAACACAGAATTTTATGTAGGAATCTAGGATAACCAAGTCCTAATCCCTAGATGTTTGGATTCTCATGGTCTCAGCTAGCATAAATGTATTTGGAAATATGGTCTGAACAAGTTTTTGTCTTTGATGCAATCTTTAAAATTCATTTGTGTAGTATATTATTGTGAATTAATTAATTGGCCTCGTTACATCTCTTCAAAAAGTGATGATTTAGACATAGGGAGATTTTTGCAGGTTAGAAGGGTGCAAAAGTATGTAGAGACACTGGATGCTCTAAAGGTTCGCTTTGAAGGTTCGCAATGCTACACAAAACTCATCATCTCAACAACCTGTGGTGGTGTCAACAAAGTGGGAAACCTTCGAGACTTAATTGCCACCATTGACCTCGTCTACGAGATCAAGTTGGGAGCTCTTTGACTAAGAATAGAGATAAAATGGTGGTGTGCCTAATTAATGGTACTGTAGACAGTTGTCTTGAGTGGCTTGTATTATTTTTGTACCTATTCTCATTTGAATTCCTTTAAATAAGCAAGGACAGCTTGCATACCCAATCAAATTTGTATTCAGATGTAAAGTAGGGGACCAATATTTGTAGGAGCACCTATTTTTCTTGGCAGCATATATATATGATATATATCTGAGAAAATGGCCTCAGATACCTGCCTTCTCATGATTCTTGATATTCATTTCCCTTAGGCCTACATTTTGGTATGAGAGGAGGTGTAAAATTCATTGACAGGGTTGTGCTTACAAGAAATGCCTATTTAAAGCACAGAAACCAGTTTTACAGCTTTTAGTTGGTCCAGAGTTGGAGGTTGGCACCAGTGTTTTAAAACTCGGCCGAGTCAGCTCGGACTCGGCCCAATTCAACCGAGTCAACCATTGGCCGAGTCAAACCGGCCTTTAAACTGGCTCGGGTGACCGGTTCGGTACCGAACCGGTCAGCTCGGCCGAGTCAAAGGCCAACTCGTCGATTTTTCCAGATTTCAATTTTTTTTTTAAATTAAAAATTAATAATACCTAACCTAACTCCTGAGTCCTAACCTAACTCCTAACACTATTTACTTGCTTCCGTCAAGTTTCAACTTTCATTATCACGTGGACGGTGGTTTGCTCACGGTTCGGGACCTCTGCTAGACTGCTACTGGCCTAACCAGTTTTGCAACATCATTTGGCCGAATTCCAAGTCGCTTGATGGCATTCACATCAAACTTTAGTTACTCCAACTCCATCCTTGAACTCCATTGTCAACAATCTTGATGTACTCATATTCCAATAAACTTTGGGAATATAAACATAAGGTGCAACTGTAAGATGAGGAAAATATCTTTTGAAATTATAAACATATTGTTCACTATTCTTTGCCTCGTACAAGAAATCTAGCTCTTGGGGTCACAATGAAACATATCACACATATCACAACAAACAGATTCTTATTCAGGATTAAATATACCTCACAAGAAATATTAATACAGGTTAGAGTTCAAATGCAGTCACAAAAGAATAATTAACAAATATTAATACAGGTTAGAGTTCAAATGCAGTTGCAAAAGAATAATTATTAAAGAAAGACATGGTTGGCCTCATAGCTATTAAGAACAAACTGTATCTTATTGTATCTAAAGCAATGCAATATCTAGATGTCATACAGCCTGATCCACGTCCACCTCGTGCTTTTACGCATTCAGCTAGTACTTCATCTAGTGTTGCTCCTACTGCAGCATTTGTAGATGACCCTGAGGGTTTTGAGCCTAACCCATATGCCATTGCTTATATCATTGCTAGTCTGGGTTCTAGTTCTAGTAGTGGTGCTGAGTTTGATAATTGATTATTGATCATGTTGATCAATGATGCAGTGACATACTTATTACTGGCATCATAGCATTTTGTTTTTTGGACTCTTTCATGACTCACTCTACATCATATACATTACATGCCATTTAGGCATCTTTGATTATGTATTTTCATTTTGTTCAGATTTGCATATATGTATTATGTATTTGCTGCTTGCAGCCTTGCACATTGGCATAGTACCATTCGTGCAATTTTGATATGTTCACCCTTATATGGTATATATATGATCATACTTTGGATGTTTTGTCTCTAATGCTTTGGAATGATGGATTATAATCTTTAAAATATATTTTTTCTTTAAAATTTAAATATTTTATATGTTTTTTAATAAACCGAGTCATTAAAATCAAACCGCTCGAGTCATTGCCAAGTCATTGCCGAGTCCGAGTTGACCCTCGGCCGATTCCGAGTCCAAGTCCGAGTTTTAAAACATTGGTTGGCACCATAGTGATCCATTGCATACAGTTAAAGAACATTGTACTATTTTCCTCATTGCATCTTTAAAATAGCATCGTAATGGATAAAGAGTTAGTTTGAGTTGAGAAGTGTTTATTGTATGCAATTTTTGAACAATTTTCTAGATCTCCAGTATGTTCAATTGCACAAGTCATCAGACAGTTTTATATGCAATTTATTTGAACTGAATAATCTACCATTATGAATTCGCATTCAAATTTGTAAGAATTTGGAACAATTTTGCATGCTTGCTTGGGACATTCAGTACAAGTAGTTTGCATTTTTTACAATCGATGGATATGAGATGTTAAATGACTATGGATTTTGAGGGGATAGCATTTGAGTCATAGTATATCTAACATTGTATTATGATCTCACACATAAATGTTCCCTTTGTTGCCAATTTTTTCCAGCTAGGCTACATGATTGAATCTCGTACTAATTTGTTTGGTTTATGTGACGCCCCCATTATATCGAGCCTTGTTGCCCACAAACAATTGGAAAGTATGTAAGCCAATCATTTCAGAGTTTATCTGTGCCAATCCAATTCCACGTGCTGATCATTCATGTCTTACCATCAATGTAAATCTCACCTCTCTACTCTATTTTATAACAGAAAGTAAAAGAAAATGCACAATTTTTTTTTGCATTGAACCTTATTGATAGAAAAACCTCGCTGACTGATCATTGTCTATGATCTTGACCCTTGAAGCATAACAAGAGCTAAAACTTATTTTATCAGACATGCAAGGTATAGCTATAAAAAGTTAAAATTTGTACCCTAATAGATAAAACTTTTCTTCGAGAATTTTACTTGTTTTTTTTAATTTCCTTTTGCTTTTGGTCAATATCTAACATTGCTTTCATTCCCGTGGCTTATCATAGCTGCATAGTTGCTGTGTTCTATTGGTGAACAGTGCATATTATCTCTCACACTTCTTATCATTGAGAAACAAACAGTAAACAACGGGCTTATTACATCTTGTCTTTTCAGAATCTGACAGCAAAAAAATATATAAGGTTATTTCCTCTTCTCAATAAAATTTGACCAAAAAAGGATGAAATCAATGCAAAACTACTGCTGGCACATAACCACATGCATACTCTGTGTAAAACACTTGAGGTTTAACAGCATGCACATTTTGTTCAGCATATTGAAATCATTGTGCATGGCTGTATATTTTGGTTTAAATGGCATGAACAAGGAGTGGCAATTGAATAGACAAACTGAAATGGGTAAAGCGACGTTTTTTTCCTAAAATAGACAAAACATAATATCTGTTCCGAGAAACCATAGATAAATAAAATTATCTTGGTAGTATATATGGATTTTCATTATGAGATCACCAGTTTAAGCCTTCCATTTGGTCTTTGTTGTAGCCCACAATAACCTTTGAGGATTGCCCTTGATGATTTCTGCCAGTAGTCGCCTGGGACTTGGAAAATATTTGAACTGGAGGATATAACTCTCTCTAGAATGTTTGGTCTTTGTTGTAGTCCACAGTAGCCATTGAGGACTGCTGTTGATGATTTGTGCCAGTAAGTTGCTTGGGACTTGGAATATATGAACTGAAGGATTTAACTATCTCTGGAGTGTGGATTAGGCTGTGTTTAGATCAAATATTATACTTGAAATAACTAGTTATTCATTGTGGGATGCTATAGGTTTTTTCCCTTAATTTTTTATCCTTTCAATGCTTAATAGCTGTAAAATTAGGTTTTCCCATTTTTTTTATCGTTTTGGATGCTTAATAGATATAAAATTGAAATAGGCCTATCTAATGTGAGCAATTTATTTTTACTTAGCTATTAAATTTTGTTTTTATCAACTTACCAATCCACATAACACTTAAAGTAATTTTTTTAAATTAAAATTGCCAACTCACTTAACACATCGCTTTCCATAAAGAGATGACAAATCTCTATCTCACTTTATTAAAATATTACTCAAAATTTTCTAAATGAGAGATTGTTGAAGTTTACTTCTCCATTGCTGGAGCAAAGTTTGTATCGAATGACCATGGAGTATCCTATGGAAAAAACATAACTTGGTAGTAATTGAAAAGACTCTCATTTTGGGCATTTATTTTGGAAGTCTAATCTGGGCAATAAAGATTCTATAAAAAAAAATTATACAAAGAATTTTCCTGTTTTTTTACAGATCATGTAGCATTTAATGTCTTTCCTGATCTGCAGGTTGTGACTTTTTTTGTGCGTTATTATATATGGGTATTTGAAAAGAGTTATTTAAAACACAATTTCACCTTCCGCTCTTGCAGAAATATGATAAAAGTAATTCATTGTGCAGGTTACAGATCGATTTGCAAATAGTTTAAGTTCAAATTCTTTTTAAACTTTATCCTACACAGCACAATTGCCGATATTTGATTATTACATTCATGTCCTTTCTCCATATTTTTGAGTTGAATGTTTACTTTATTTGTAGTTATCAAAATATGTCGTGTTCTTTCTACAGACAGCGACGGGAGCCAATCAAACCTGTGTGTTGTAAACAACCTATAAAACCTGTTCAGAATTTGGTTAAAAAATTTAGGTTTTCATGTTCAGTAGATCAACTGGAGCCAATCAGACCTGTGTGTTCTTTCTACAGATAGCGACGGAAGCCAATCAAACCTGTGTGTTGTAAACAACCTACAAAACCTGTTCAGAGTTTGGCTAAGAAAATTTAGGTTTTCATGTTCAGTAGATCAACTTTATAATCCAATTTCAATTGAAATTCAATTGCCCAAAAAAGTAAGGTGTAAAGCCCTTGCTTTGCAGTGAGTAATGGGTGTCGTGGGTGCGCCTACCATCTATTGAGACGGTCATTGGTAGGATTCAGCTGGTTGCAAGGCTAGACAAGCATGCCTAAGGGTGATCTTGCATGATGGTAAGGCATGCTCAAGTGTTGGAGGGTTTGGCAATGCAATTTGGTCGAGTATAGCAGCAAGATCAGGGCTGACATTTGGGACTTTCAATAGAAGTCGCATGTTGTCTTGGACGACTGAGTATTCCTTGGTTCATGGGGCGGTGGATAGCAGTGGCTTTACTTGTGGGTGCAACACCTTTGACCATGGGCACGAGTGCACAGATATTTGCATGTGCATAGCAAGTTGGACGAAGAGATGTTTGGCATGAACAAGGAATAGCAATAAGCGCATTGGATGCTGCTCAAGTGGGATGGATTTGACCATTGGAAACACAAGACATTAAGAATGCCTTGGGCACAAGCACATAATTGGTGGGACATGCTAACCCAAGGGGATAAACACTCCAAGACTTGGCATATAGAGTGCATTGCATTTGGGTCCACTTGGACATGGAATATGGTGCAAGGCATCTTAGGAGGAGGAAATGAGAAGTGCACTGCATTTGGGTCCACTTGGACATGGAACATGGTGCAAGGAATCTTAGGAGGAGGAAATGAGAAGGTACCTTTCACTATAAAAAGAGGACTCCTCCATTGTGCAAAGTCATTCAAGAAGTTAATTAAGGAATGATTGGCAAGAGTGGACAAGGCGTTATAAGGTATAAAGTCTAGTGTTTTATGAACTCACTAAGTCTTAGGGAGTCTACGCGAAGGATTTGGACAACTTAGTGAATGTTTAAGGAATTTGTAGCAATTATTGTGGCTATAGGTAGTTGTGCCTTAGATATTTGTATTTTTGTATAGGATTCATTGGTAGAAGGATAGACACCTCATATCTATGTAACATTAGTTATATTAATAAGTCAAATCCTACTTGGAGATTAACTGACAATGCTGCAAACTTCAACACTCCCTATCAACGAGGGAGGAATTCTTTGCCACCCCAAGTTTGTCTGGAAAGTATGTAAACTTTGTCAAGGACAGAGGCTTTTTCAACACATCTACAATCTATTCATTGGTCACAATGCAACTTAGTTTTATGGCACCTCTCTAAACCATATCTTTGATGCAGTGATATTTCATCTCAATGTGCTTTGATTTGTTATGAAATACCGGGTTTTCTAACAGCTTTATACAATTCTAGTTATCACAGTGAAAGACAATAGAATCAAGCATCTCACCAAACAACCTGACTAGAAGCTTTCTCAACCAAATAGCTTCTCGGTTAGCATCACTTGCTACTATATACTTTGCTTTTGCGGTACTCTGAACTATAGATCTTGTCTTCCTGTTGGATCAGGATATCATAGCAGAATCCATGCTAAAACAGTAACCTGAAGTACTTTTTTTGTCCACAAAGCTACTAATCCAATCATAGTCAACATGACCATGAAGTAATACTCACCACTGGAAGTGTATTTGAGACCATAAGAAAAAGTCCCACGAAGGTATTTAAGCACATGTTTGGCAGCAACCCAATGTCTGTGCCTCGGTTCAGACGTGAATCAAGTACATTAAGGATCCTATGGGTTGCCGATACATAGCGGGATCCACCATATCTGAACCAGAACCTGACATATCCAACTTCTTTAGATTCGATACCATGGGAATGCTCATGGACTAACAGTCCATCATCCCAAATCTGCGCAATACATCAATTTAGTATCTTGTGAGAGGAAAATCTCATCTGTTCTTTGCCAAACCTCTACCCCAAGAAAATAGTGCATGAGACCTAGGTTTTTCATCTCGAACTTAGAAGTGAGCTCCCTCTTGAAATGGGTTATCAATTGTTCTTCTCCTGCAAGGAGAAAATCATCAACATAAAAGACTAGGATCAAAGAATGGTTTTCCAAAATCTTAAATACATGCTAGGATCAGTGGAGCTCTTGGAAAAACCCAAGCTTTGAAGGTAGTTGTCAATTCTTGCATACCAAGCCCTCAGTGCTTGCTTAAGCCCATACAAGGCCTTCTTTAATTTGCACAGATGGACTCATTCCCATGAACTTCAAAACCTTTCAGCTGCTCTTTATATACTTCTTCCTCAACTCCTCCATTAAGGAAAGTAGTCTTTACGTCCATTTGATGAAAGAAAAACTATATAAAACGTCGTCAAATGTTTGTTTTCCAACCTGTTTTGACAACCTATGCTAGCACAATTATGAAATTTGGAACCACATGGACATCAAGTAATTCCAGATTATGCCTACACATTGGCTTCTTTTCTTCATCATATATATTTCTCCTCTGCAATGGCATGTTCATTGTATAATGTGATGTTAAACTGTTAATTTTTTTATTTTTCAATACATTGAAGTGCTCGATTTTTTTTTGGTATTACTAAAGGTATGGTATTACCCATGTGATATGTTTTAATTGT